>PVHX01003362.1:26150-145085 GCA_004024805.1 Geosciurus inauris
GGTACTGGGGATTGAACTCAGGGGCACTCAACCACTGAGCCACATCCTCAGCCCTATTTTGTGTTTTATGTAGAGGCAGGGTCTCACTGAGTTGCTTAGCACCTCGCCATTGCTGAGGCTGGCTTTGAACTCGCGATTCTCCTGTCTCAGCCTCCCTAAGTGCTGGGATTACAGGCTTGAGCCACCGCGCCCGGCTAGTCTTTATATTTTTAAGATAAAAATTAAGACCTTAAATATCTCCCAAAGATCCATGTGCTAAACAATTGGTTCTCAGAGTGGCACTATTAGGAAGTGAGGGAAATCTTTAAGGGGTGAGATTTACTGTAGGTCTTTAGGTAGGTCATTGGTGGTGTGCCTCAAAGGAGATTGTGGGACCTTGACTCCTTTCTCTTCCTCTTTTTTTCCTGGATCCTGATATAATGGATTTTGCTCCACCAAGTGTTTCTGCCATAATGTGTTGCCTTTGCCACAGCCCTGAAAGTGATGGAGAGAATTGATCATAGACTGGAACCTCCAAAACTGAACAAAGTGAACCTTTTCTCTTTACAAGTCCATTGTCTCAGATATTTTGTGGTAGTGATAAACAGTTGACTAACATGCACAGAAATAGAAAACAAAAGTTCATGTTTATGGTGCCCATGATCATTCTAGTGGAATTAACTTTATGAAGGTAAAAGGGAGTCTAGATATCAGATCTGTCTTTGAGGTATTGAGCCACAGAACAAGTTTACAGATTTTCGTGAACACATTTCAGGTACATGGATGCAGTTTTACCCCAATTTAAAATATCTTCTAGTCCTCACTCTTCAGATTATTATGATCTCAGAATTCTCATGAAAGTTATTTTCTTCCTTCTTTAGTTTGCAGGAATTTCTCTAGAATGTTTTTTCTCTATTAGTTCTATCATTCCTTGTTTCCTTAGTTGCCTGGCTTTGAAAAATGGATCACCGTGTTGTTTGTTGAAGGTTGTAGGCATATGTGTCTGCTGATTGCTTACTGCAGTCTGAGGCCTCTGATTTATGTTATATTTATGTTGTTAGCACTATGATAGACTGTGGTATAGGAACAGGGGGAAGGGAGAGGGAGAGAATTTCAAAATACCAATGACATTCTTTATAGACCTAGAAAATAAAAATTGCTAAAGTTTTTATGGAACCACAAAACACCCTGACTAGCCAAATCCATCTGGAGCCAAGAGAACAAAGCTGGAAGAGGCATTATGCTACCAGACTTCAAAATATACTACAAAATTGTAGTGAGCAAAATGGGATGGTGTTCATGTGAAAACAGACGCATAGGCCAATGGGACAGAAGAGAGAGGAAATAAACCCACACATCCACAGCCAACTGATTTTCAACCATGGTGCTAAGAACACATGTGAGAGAAAGGATAAGATTTTCAATAGATAATGCTAGGAAAATTGGATATCCACATGCAGAAGAATGAAACTAGACCATGGTTTCTTATCAGTCATAAAAACAAACTCAAGAAAAATACAACTCAATATGTATTAAATATAAGTCCTGAAGCCATAAAACTAGAAGAAATGATATTGGAATGTGTAAGAATATTTTGGACAAGAACTTTAAAGCACAGGGAAAAAATGAAAAATAGAAAAACTGGAGTATATCACACTTAAAAATCTGTGTAGCAAAGGAAACAATTGACAGAGGAGAATTGAAGAAAATGTTTTCAGTTTGTAATCCAACAAGGGGTTAATATCTAGAAACAAAATATGAAGTAGAAAAACATAATTCAATAGCAAAAAAGCAATGAAAAATGGGCAATAGACCTAAATAGACATTTCTCAAAAGAAGACACACAAATAGGGGCTGGGGTTGTAGCTCAGCAGAAGAGCACTTGCCTAGCATGTGTGAGCCACTGGGTTGATCTTTAGCATTGCATAAAAATGAAACAAATAAAATAAAAGCATACTGTCCATCTACAACTACCAAAAAAATTTAAAAAAAGAAGACACACAAATGGCCAATAGATACATGAAAAAGTGCTCCATGTTACTATTCATCAGGGAAATGCAAGTCAAAACCACAAGGAGATATTTCTCTGCCCCAGTAAGAATGACCAAAGATAACAAGTGCTGGCAAGGATGCAGAGAAAAAGGAATATTTGCACCCCATTGGTGAGAATGCAAATTAGTACAGCCATTATGGAAAACAGTATGGAAGTTCTTTAAAATATTAAAAATAAGAGTACCATATAGCCTAACCATCCTATTACTGTGTGTATATTTTCACAAGGAAATGAAATCAGTAGGTTGAAGAGACTTCTGCCTTCCCAAATTAATTGGATCATTGTTCACAAAAGCTGAGTAATGGAAACAACATAAGTGTTCATCAACTGATGAATGAATGAAGAAATGAAATGTGATGTGGAATAATATTCAGCCATAAAAAAGGATGAATTCTGTTACTCTCAACAATATGAATGGAACTAGAGACCATTTTGTTAAGTGAAGTAGGCCAGGAACAAAAGGACACATTTTGCATGACCTTAACTCGTGTGGAAACTAAAAAAGTTGAATTCCTAGTAGTAAGAGTATAATGGTGGCTTCCAAAGGTTGAAGAATGAAAGGAGAATAAGGGAGATGGGGAAAGGTTGATCAATGGGTATGAAGATATGGTTACATAGGAGTAAGAGATGCACAGGAGGGTGTCCAGTACAATGAACATAGATAACAATTTAGTGAATATTTCACAAAAGAGAAAAAAGGATTTTGAGTGTTTTCATCATAAAAAAAATCATAAATGTTTAACCCAAGTTAAAACACAATATATACATGTATTGAAACATCATATGGTACCCCATTAAATCTATAATTTTCAACATCTACAATTTTCATGTATCAGTTAAAAATAATTTTTAAAAAATCAAATAGTGACTCAGAGAGAAACTACTAGTTGGTAAAATACAGCCTGTCAGAAAACCCACACCCAATTTTACCTTTGTGAGTGGTAAGCATTACCAGTTTCCACTAATACGTGGTTCTCCTCTCCTTTTGGATGCTCAGAATATACTTTTTGGTCACCTTTAAGTTGGGTGAGGCCAAGAGATTAGTTCTGGCCAATTTGAATGAAAGCAGAGCCACCTCAGTGTGGGCCTATTTTGCTATCCACACCCACTCCGGGTAAACTAAAAATGTATTACAAAAATCATGGGCGCATGGAATTAGTGAAGATTCAGAATAATGGTTAGAGAAGAGGTATTACAGTATCCGATTACTGTCCAGTCAATTTCAAGTATAGCTTTTTTTTTTTTTTTGTGGGGGGAGAGTAGCAGGGATTGAACTTAGGGGCACTTGACCACTGAGCCTCATTCCAGCCCTATTTTGTATTTTATTTAGAGACTGGGTCTCACGGAGTTGCTTAGGGCCTCGCTTTTGCTGAGTCTGGCTTTGAACCCGTGATTCTCCTGTCTCAGCCTCCCTAAGTGATGGGATTACAGGCTTGTGCCACTGTTCCCCGGCGGTACTCTCTTCTTGAGAGGAAATTGGATGCAGATGAAGACTAGAACCTTTGAATTGTCGGAGGAGGTTCAATTATATATCAACATCATTTTATTTCCAAATATACTCATGTATCCTCTTGATTTGTGATTTCTAAGGAAACGGTTCATATCTTTCACCTTTCTTTGTAATTGCATCCAGCACTATCTTCTACTTGGTGCTGAGAATGCCAGTTTACTTCTAATTTAAGCAGAGAGATACTATAGAATTCATCTGATGCCTGTGCTGAAAATAGAGCTTTGGTGAAAAGAAAGCAATGTAAAATGGATTTCTCATTTTTGATCCTTGTCTATTGGTATAAATACTGTCTATTTATTTTTAAGTGTTTTGCATCACCAGCATATTTTAAGGACTGGTTCTTAATTATGCTTCCAAGAGAGTAGAACTGCATAATAAAAACTAGATAAAATTTAAAAACATAGATAATGTTGTAAAGGGGTAGGGGCTGAGTGGCTATATTGAATTCAAATGACTCTCATTACCAGGAAAAGGGAAAGTCTTTTTTTCCTAAAATTAGAATGAGTGGAGAGGAAGTGAGCATTTGTTTGTTAAACATTAATCCTTCATGAGTTGCAGAATAATAGGGTATTAGAAAGTAGGAGTTGGCTGGCTGTTGGTAGAAGATTGCTGGGGAGGTTCTTGAAATGGAAATGAAGAGCTACAGGTGTTCATATTTTGAAAAAAAAAACAAAACCAAACAAACCCAATATGGAATCAAGTGGATTGAAAGCATGGTTAAAAGTATGAAGATTCTAGAACCAGGCAGAAATGTGTTAAATTCCTGACTCTGTTCTCTACGTCAGTGATGTGTTTTGACCTATGTGAAATGATTTATTATTGTGATTTTTTTGGTACTGGATTTTTGGTACGGGGTCTTGTGCATGATAGGCAAGTGCTGTACCCCTGAGCTATATCCCCAGCCTAAGAGCAGTTATTTTTGAAAGAGTTTTAAAAAATACATTTAATGATGTTTTTGAAGTAGAATAAACCTTATTGCATTAGGTTGTGTGATGATTCAAGGAGCTAATGAACTTATCTGGCACAAAATAAATGCTTAATAAAGAGCAATCCTTCAGTCCACAATGTTAATGGTCATCAATAGTATCAGGACACAGATTTGTTAGTACTTGGGCTAAGACAGGTACATGAAATGGTGGTTTACATTGTTATGCCAGAAAAGTATGCCAAATGAAGAAGCATATGTTTGTTCTTACCCAGGGATTTTGGCAGACTGGAACTCATTCTTGTTAGACTAGATCTTTAAAGAATGTGGGGCCTAGAACTTTTGCAGTCATTTCGTTCTCATAAGGATAAAGCCTGCAATTTCTGGGGACAATCAAGAGAAGTAGGCAATAATCAGAGAAAAATCAAGAGATGGAATTTCAGTCCATATAATTATTTGCTTTGAAGTTTGAACTACTCTTGGATTCTCTAATTTTTGAGCCAGTAAACTATTTGAACTTTTTTGAGTTTCCAAATATCAGCAACAGAAAGGGTTCAAATAAAAGCACATTTTTTAGTTTTTTGATAAAAAAAGGACATATTCTTCACTCTTTTTCGTTCTTAAATACAGACATGATACACAGGGCCATATTACCTATCAACTAAGAGGTCAAAAGCTTGAGGGAAAAGCTAAGAGAAACACTGACATAGCTCTCTTCATGCTATTGAGTCATGAAAGTACTGCCATCCTCACTTTTTTTTTTAAATATTTATTTTTTAGCTGTAGGTAACAGAATGTCTTTATTTTATTTTTATGTGGTGCTGAGGATCGAACCCAGTGCCTCACGCGTGCTAGGCGGGCACGCTACCACTGTGCCATAACCTCAGCCCCCATCCTCACTTTTAATACTAGTTTGCTTGGGCTGATGCACAAAGTATCACAGACATGGTGTTTTAAACAACATAAATTTATTTTCTCACAATTCTTGAAGCTGTAAGTCTGAAATCCAAGTGTCAGCAGGGTTTTTTTCTTCTGAAACCTGTCGCCTTGGCTTGTAGATGGTCTGCTCCGTGTGTCTTCCCATGGTGTTTGCTGTTTGTAGGTCTGTGTCCTAATGTTCCTTTTTATAAAGACACTGGTCATACTGGATAAATACCCAACCTAATGACCTCATTTCAGCTTAGTTATCTCTTTAAAGATGCAACCACATTCTAAGGAACTGGATGTTAGAACTTCCAATACAAATTTGGGGGAACACAACCCAACCCATAACAAACACTCTTACTGTAGAAAAGAAACATAATAGTCATATTTTGGAAATTTTAGAAGCTACACAAAATAGTTAAACACTGATGGAAGAAGTTTTTCTTAATTTCTGTTCTTCAGATGTATTTTGTTTGGGGAAATATGAAGCTTGGGTATGATCTTATATTTTGGTAAAACTCATAATCCTTACAAGAAAGGCATTTGTAGATGAAAGATGTTTTACTTCTGAGTAGAGGGAATATGGATTATGTTTCTTCTTTACTTTTTAAAAAAGATCATTGTTTTTCAAGAACACCAAGAAATGAATGTAGGTATTTAATAGAGAGATCATAGAAGAGAGAGAGGGGGAAAAAGGGCAATGAGGACTGGGATTCAGAGAGACAAGATCCGAGACATAGATGGAAGACTACCAAGATGATTAATAGTAGTTCCTGTCAACATCAGAGGACTTTCTAACTCCTGAATGCCAATAAATAAACACATAGCCCTCTACTTTCTCTCCAAGACTGTAGTGCTATACTTCATCCTAATGCTGGAGCTCGTGGTTGTAACTGTTCACATTTTCAACCATGCAGTGGTGGCATTGCCTTTCTGGGAGCACCGAGAACACGTTAGTAGACCTACATACCCTCCAGGGGGTGAAAAAACCTATGTAAGTTGGATGTGAGGTCCATTAAATGAAAAAAAGAAATACAGCTAGGAAAGTTAGGTTTTAAAATATCATCCATGACTTGTCTTCTAATAGTTTCTATTTTCTCACAGAAGCAATCATATTTGAAATGAGATTTGAGTAATAAGGAAAAGCATGGAATTTGAAAAGTGTGCATGACAGATACAATAAAGATTTTATGAATTTTTCCTTAAAAGATTTTAATATAAGGCCTGATCCTATGGTCTCTGCATGAGTCGGAGGTGTGCAAACACACACACACACACACGTTTTTATTAATGCATTATAGTTATGCATAATATTGGATTCATTTTGACAATCATACATCCATGGATTATAATTTGCTCAATTACAGCCCCTGGTATTTCTTTTTTCCTTCACCTCCTCATTCTCTTGTATCTTTTTAATGAAATTTAGGTTGAATAGGCCAATCCAGAACAGAACTGAAGCAGCTTGTTGGCCAACTGTGTTCTGTCCAATAGAGGGCACTTGGAGCTCACACATCAACAGCAGCAATAGCAGCTGCACCAGCATCGAAGATATCCATTTTCATTGCCATGGTGATTCTTAATTAACACATAGCATCAGGTTTTCATTGACACCAGTAAAATGAGGTGGCTGTGACCTTGATTAATAAAATGTGTAATCATTTTAGAAATATTGGGAATTGGAAACTACTTAGATATTTCTTCTTGGTGATTGCACTGACCTGCAATCAATGAAAACAAAATCTAAATTGCAAATTATTCAAGCTCCATATCCAGGGTAAAACTTTATTCATTGCTAACAATAAAACTGATTGTATGTTTGTGATAGTTTTAGGATAAGAAAGTAACAGACTAAATAACATCTATTCTTATGTGAGGAGAATTGAATTGGTTGATATTTCTTGAGATCATATGGACAAATTTAAGACATAGGGAAAGGAGTCTTTGAAAGTTATGAACTGTATTTCCAAGATCTCATTTTTAGAGTCCAGATTAAGAAGCATAATGAAAATGGAATTCTCTGGCTGTTGAGGTTGAAAGCTTTGATTTACCACTAGAGGGTGCTCTTGACTCTACTATCTTTCTGAAGCCTTTAGCCAGCCCAGCAGGGCTCTGGTTCAATTTGAAACACTGCATTTACTAATGTTTGTGAATTGTTTAGGAATAATCAGAAACACCCCACGATTCTGGACAGATTTTTTTCGTCTAATGCTTTTACTGATTGTGACACAAAGTCCTTGACTACATCATATGTTAGCTGGAGGAACTCAGCAAAGCCAGACTGCCTGTAGGACTACATATAAAATGTATATGTAGTCCTACATATAAAATGTATATGTAAGTCACTATCTTACATTTTTTATTCTTATAATAAAAAGTAAGAAATTATGCCCATCCTGTAGTGTTTTTATTTTTAAGAAGAAATTTAACATATTTGTCACTTTGATATTGTGTCTTTGTGCTAGGTATCACAGAACAAAGCCAATTAGTTAATTTGGTTCTTAATTTGAATAAGTAATTAATCTCAAAATCTTGATTATTGCACTAATTTTCTCAGATTGGTCTATCATATCTTCAACTCTGAGGTTTTATCACTCTGGTGTTTCAGTAAGGCATGTGGTACATTGTATTTTTATCTTTTGAAAATATTTACTTCACCTTGTTCAGAGTGGAAGGAAAATTCTTACCACTCCATCAAGCTGAGCTTGTTTAATGAAATGTAAGAAAAAATAACTATTACACTTTTAAGCCAAGGCCTTACATATAGGTTCCTTGCTCTTCTATTCTGCCATGAGAATGGATATATTAGGCACAGTGGCAGCTCCCTCCAGTCTGGGTCCCTGAATGTGTACCTGTGGAACACATCATGAGTATTCAAAGCCAGGTAGCACTTTTTGATGTATTACTTGGGCAAGAAATGTGTTTATTGTTGTAAGCCACTTGTGTTTCTTTTTGCGCAGCAAACTAATATAGAAATTGATATGAGGATTTGGGAACTGTTGTATGAAAATAAAAAATATGTGGCAGTTGCTTCAGGATAAAGCTGTAGGTGGTGAGAAAACTATTAAAGGAAACTGAAAAAAGTGGTGATCAATGTAATATAGTTTTGCTGCAGTAGCAGTAACTTGAGAGGCAGATAGTGTACTTAATTGAACTTGTGGCTTTGTCTGGGAAGGTATTACTAGTGTGGGTTGGCTGTGATTGGCTACATTTGATAAGATATTTTTTAAAAGAAAGAACTACAGAAAGTAACCAGACTATTCACAGGAAGAGATGAAATAGAAAACAGAAAACACAAAATCCTGGGATTTCAGGTTTCAAAAATGGAATGGTTTTACATTTTCCACTGATGAAAGATAAAATTAAGAGATACTTTGAGCCCAAATCAGTAAGATAGACTCAGTTGATATTATGGGCATAGCCACAAATCCTAAAGGCATGATTCTGGCATGGCTGGTTAAGCCCTCAGTGACTTTAGTTAAGTCTAGAGGAAAACATGTCTACAAACACACATGTCTACTGACACACAGAAATTGAATTAAATAGATTCCTAGCCAACAAAATCTTCGAAAATACTGCACTGCCAAACGTACTCTCATCCTCATTTCAAACAGACTAGCTGTTGGAGACTATGTGTGCCCCAGTTCCTTGAGCAAGAAGCAGGCTGAGATAGCTTCTAGTTCTCCTAGGATGACATCATCTCCTGCTCTCTTCGTGGATGCAAGAAGGATAATGACAAAGAAGAGATGTCCTGGGGGGAGGGTCATGACATAGAAAGTGGAGGACTAGGTTGTGACCCAAGCAGCAGAGCAGGAGCCTGCTGAAGGAACATTCTGTACGCTAAGACGGGGGCCTCCCACGCTTGATCAGCAGAGTTCAGCACTGCTTCCTGCCAGCAATGGCAGCCTGTCCTCCTTCCCTTTTATAGATGTGAGTTTTATTGTAGTTGTTCTTTTCCTGTTTCATTATTTTATATGGGTGAATATGAGTTGTTTTATACTTGATGTAGAGACTGTTGTGAGATCTTCAACTTTTCACATTGTGTCATAAGTGGATGAAACTTTCAGGGCAAATTTCTTGGAAGTGGGTAACTGTGAGGAAGGAAGGAAGGTGAATATCTAGAGATGGTGGTATGGGGTAGATTGTATTATTCTTTGAAAGTATATATTCCCTTCTCAAGCCATAGGCAGAGTATATTTTCCCGCTCAGTGGGTGTTAAACTAGTAAACGTGACTTTGTTTTGGCCAATGGAATGTTAGCCAGTGAGACAAATGCTGTATTGGAGCAGGAGCTGCAAGTGTAATTTCTTGTTCCTAGCCTCTGCTATGACAGCAAGCATCTTTCCTGTAGGGGCTATGCCTATATCAGAGGCCTTTGAATGAAATAAAATATTGAGCAGAGCTGAAGCAGCCCCATAGGCTCCATAGATAAAGATATGTGAGTGGGAAGTAAATGTTTGCTGTTGCAAGCCGGTTAGATTGTAGAATGTTTCCTTAGGGAGAGCTGCCTAATTGGGATGGGAGGACTTCTCTGAGAGTGCCTTCACAGTTCTGTTCAAGAGAGGTACTACCTATGAAAATATTAATTTGTCTTTTAAAATATAATCATTTGAACTACAATATTCCAAATGCATTTTAACCTCTCTGCCAAATAAAATGAAATGTAGTTTTCCTTATTTAAATCAAGCACACATTTGATAATGTTTAAAGTCTCTAACATAGGACATTGCCAGTTGAAAAATAATACTATAAGAGAATAAAAGCTTATTGGGTTTTGTTTAGTAGGACCTATTATGCAGGTATAGTAAAATAATGAGTCAACTCAAACCATTGGTATATATTAGTCTCCTCTTTTTCATGGTTTTATTTTCTATGGTTTCAGTTATCTCTGTCCAATTGCACTATAAAAATATTAAATGGAAAATTCCAGAAGTAAGCAATTAGTACTTTTTTTTTTTTGCCATTCTGATTAGTGTAAGGGAATCTGGTGCTGCCCCTCTGTCCTGCTTGGGATATGAATCATCTCTTTGTCCAAAATATTCACACCATATACAGTACTTTCCTGATCGTTACATACTAGTCACCTAGTTTATCAGACTGTTGTAATATTTTAGCTGTTTATGTCCAAGTAACACTTACTTAATAATGTCTACAAAGTACATGAATAGTGATGCTGCAATTTGGATACTCCAAGAGAAGCTTTAAAGCACTTCTTTTAGGAGAAAAGGTGATAATATATAGGATAAAATTTATATGCTGAGTTGGAGGATATCATGCTAAGCGAAGTAAGCCAATCCCAAAAAACCAAAGGCCAAATGTTCTCTCTGATGAGTGGATGCTGACCCATAATGGAAGGAGGGAGGTGCATGGGAAGAATGGAAGAACTTTAGTCAAAGTGGAGGGAGAGGAAGAGAGGGGACATGGGGGCAGGAAAGATGGTGAAATGAGATGGACATCATTGCCCTAGGTACATGTATGGACTGCACATATGGTGTGACTCTACATTGTATACAACCAGAGAAATGAAAAGTTGTGCTCCATTTGTGTACAATGCATCAAAATGCATTCTGCTGTCATTTATACCTAAGTAGAATAAATAAATAAATAAAAATTATATGCTGAGGTTGCTAAAATCTATGGTAAGAATAAATCTTTTATCTCTGAGATTGTGAAGAAGGATAAAGTAATATATGCTAGTTTCACTGTCATACTTCACAATGCAAAGGCTACACCTGTAGTGCATGGTTAAGTGCTTAGTTACCATGTACATAAGTCATTTAGTTAGAGGGGTTGGTACTATCTGTGGTTTTAGGCATCCATTGGGAATCTTGGAACATGTCCCTCATGAATTAAGGGTGAGAGGGGACTACAATAAACTGAAAGAGTGAACTGAGAAGTTTTAAAAACTGTAGTGCAACTGAGAAATGTCAGTTTTTATTCTGAATTTGAGCAATTAGCCAGTGAATATTCATCTTGACAGTTGTCACACCAGAGTGCCAGAATCACTTGGGAGTACATCCATGAGATGTGATACTAGTGGTGAAGTAAGAACATTTGTTAACAATTTCCCCCTTTTGCAAATTAGAGTGGATGAAAGATTTTTTCATACAATAATATCGTAATTGCTTTCCTTCCAATTACTTCCTTATGTGGAGGAGCAGTGGATGAAGATACATTTAGCACCCCTGTAACCTTACCAAATTTCAGGTTGACTTTATTTGTGTTTCAGGCCATCATATAGGCTGTACTTGGAAATGTGTTTCACGTACGAACTTCATCTGTCTTGTGAATGTGTAGTCTGGGTGAGGTGGAAACCTCCTAAACTCCTGTGAGAGTTGACATGACTTCTCATAGAGACAAATCAAAGATCAGGGCCGCCTGTTAAAGCACAGGTGGTCCTCTGCTCTTCTAGTTCAGAAATAAAGATTGGCATAGGGAATGACACCTAAGAGTAAGATAGGAATGGTAAAATGATTATTTTGCCACTGCAAGTTTTTAATTTGTTTCAATACAAGTCTTCTTCAAAATGCAAAAGAATCCACTAAGAAGAGTAGGTTTTTAACTTTTCTAATGTATTTGTCTGAGAGCACAGGTGCCAAGAAGTGGGTGCTCTTTGGAGCGGGAAGTGTTGAATGTAACGAAGACCTGGGTGAGGAGGATACTGTGAAGAGCTCTGCACAGCCGCAACCACGGCTTCCCTGCCCATCTGGATCTCCTGGGTACTCAATAGATGTGAATGAATGAAGAGGTAGATGGTATCAGTGGGTGCCTATGGGTATCTAGGGCTTTGGGAATCTCTCCTGCAAACTACTTTTCTTGCCTCACTGTGTGCCATTCTCCTGTACAAAATCCCATCCAGAAAATGATCAATTCCTCATGCATCTCTCCCACTGTGGGACTTCTGGATGGATTGCTTTTTTTCATTCTCTGGGCCATAGATACTTACCAATCATTTCATGCCCATCTCTACCTCTGTGATGCCTGATTGATTCCCTTGGTAGAGTTAAGCTCCCTCTTTCTCCCTTTAGTTCCATTCTCCTGAATACTACCCAGTTTGTACTGTCATTATCTGTTTGGGTACTATAGATATATTGAGGTCAGCACACCCAAGGCTTTTTCATCTTTATATCTCTACAACAGTATCTTACACAGAACGGGTGCTACATAAAATCTTACTTTTGAAGCAAAGAGGATGGAGTGTATCAGAAAAGTTATGCAGGGGCAAAAATGGCAGCATATAGCTGTCAAAATAAACTTTGTCAGTTTTGAAGGCTTCCCTTGGGTGATAGGCAGTCCAAGTACCTTTGGTAACAGTTTTGCTTATACACTTTTGTATGTAACAATAGTGCTAAATAGGTTTTGGTGCCTGGGAAGCACTTTCCCTCATGGTGAAGAAGTTTGGTTGTGGCTGACAGTGAGTATGTGGTCAGCAGTCTTCTCCAGGTTGCCCATCTTGTCCTTTGACTTGTGGATACAACAGCCACATAGAGAGCTTGTGGCTGCTTAGAGCCCTGCCGTTTTATTCATGAAAGCTGTTGATTACTTTGGATCATAAAACCTCTCTTTTGCTGACTTCTGCATGCCAGATTGGCTATAGAAGTGTTATGTACATTTCCCAGTTCTTTTTTTTTTTTTCCCCTTGCTCAAAGCTTGCTTTTCTGTGCATGGTACATTTCATTTGCTTTGACCTGCTTGTGGTCACCGCCCAACTTTTGGTTTATAAAGCAGCATTATTGGGGATTCTGTTCTCAAGAATTTTCTGAGTGCATCCTGCCTGGCAATGCTGGTGGCAGATAGCTTTGCTTTTTTTTTTTTTTTTTTTTTTTGGCCAGCTGCACTAGTTTGTTGTTGTGTTATAAAGGTACCATTATATATTTCTATACTGGGGAGAGTATATCCATATGTGAAGAAGGAGGGGGTTGGAGAATGAGAGACAGGTGTTATCTGCCATGCAATGTTAAGAATATTATTTTAGACAAGGTGAAACTATGAAGTGAATGAACAAAAAAAAGTCTCTCTGCTTTATTTGGAATGTTCTGCTTTTAGCTGCTACTTCCACATTGCCATCTTGCTTGTCTGTTCCTTGTCTTCCCACAATGACATACCTCACTAGGAAGTGCCAGTGCTATTAATAATTGTTGTCATTTACTGAACAACTGCATGGACTAGATACTGTAGTGAGTGTATCAGATGTCTTATGTCTAATTTTTACAAAAGTGTCACAATGTAGCAATACTATTATTTTCAACACACTCCTAGATGAAAAGCTAAGAATCATATGGTTTATGTGTTTGCTCAAAGCTACCTATTTAGGAAAAGCAGAACATTATTTGGAACTCCAAGTTCAGGATGAGCCCATGACTTGTATCTTTCCTCTGTCATGCCATTTTTTAAAAAGTTTCCTGTAATTGCCTAGACATCCACCCTCACCTTTCTTTCTTCAAAGTGTTTTTTCCAAGACTTGTTTTCTGCTTAAAAGTAACATGTGATAGAGTTTGGATGTTAGTTCAGTGGTGGTGTGCCTGCCTAGCAATCTCAAGGCCCTGGGTTAAATACTTAGCACTGCAAACAAATACCACCTCCAACCACAACTCAGATGAACAAATCAGAAGCTGTAATCTCAGAGACTATTGTATTAGGTATATGTGCTAACTCTTTCAGAGATCACAATACCTTCCTTCATTTATGTTACCATTTTTTCTCCTAAAGTTTCTGAAAGAGAAAGCTGGAGAATTTGGCAACACAGATGCCACTATGAGATAATGCTGTTCAGAATGTCATTTCAGGGTAAGTCTCCACCACCCCTCATGCTTTCTAGTGATGACCAGAAGCCAGATGGAGTCCATTGGTAGCTGAGGGACTCAGTGACTTTGAGGCTTGACACCACTGTTAATCCTATTTAAGTCTACTTGGATACATAGAATCAGGGAATCTAGGATTTGAAGGAATTTAAACCATATGTAGTGATACTTAATCTTGGGACATGTATCAGAATCATTTTTAAGTATTAAAATTATAGACTTTCAGGCTGAATAACCTGGGATCCTTATTTTATAGGTCATGAGTGGCGAATGGGCACAAGTGAAATTCGGTTAAGTGGATAACCATCAACTTAATTTACTTATGATATAGAATACTTTCTTGCTTGATTTGATTCTCTATTTCTTCATCATTGAATCTCTGGGAATTATGTAGGAAGCAGAACATAAAGGTTTTTTTTTTTTTTTTTTTTTTTGCTCAGTTCCACAAAGAAAATTAGTTGCTTGGGTATTACTTGAATTAGTAATGACTATAATCTTTAGGTTTGTTATTAGAATAGAATTCTGTGTTAATTTTTCAATGATTTTTTTTTTACCAAAGAGATATTTTATCCTTTTTTGTATCTTTTCTTCAATGTTAATTATGAGGATGTAGATGCTGCTAGAAAACTGGGTCAAGAACTCCACATGATATTAATCATTTAGCTGGGAAGAATTTTAAGAAAGGAAGTAGATGGTTAGAGATCTGGGTTCTAGCTTTACTGCTAAAAGTTATTAGCTTTGATTGAGTTAGCTTATGACTCTGAAACTGTTTCCTCACATGTAGTTTGACCAGATGGATTCTGAATACATGTCCGGTTCCAGGATTATATGCTCTTACAGTAAGTTTCAAGATCCATAGTGTCTACTTGAGCATCATTTCTGAGAAGCCATGAAAAATGACAACAGGCTTTGGTGCCATTTTCTTTCTCTAATTCCTGTTAATCTTGGTAGCCTTCTTAATAAAAGAAGAGTTATATTTTTGTCATATTATTCTCTGCCACTGAATTTGATTTTTAGAAGATTTCAAGATATTTGAGAGAAAGTGTCATTTCGTTCCCCACCCACCTCTCCCAAAAGTGCAGTGTTAAACACATAAGAAGAAAAGAAATGAGAAGAATCATGGACTTCTAGAGTCGGAAACCACTTTAGAGATAATTGATTTTGCCATTTATACCTGTGAGGAAGTTAAGACTAAGAGCTGGTAGTGCTCATCTAGCAGCCACTGGTGGAATGAAGACTATCAGCAAGTTTGCTGACTTCCAGGGCGAGTGTCTTTTTCTCGGCTACACATCTTTGGTTGGTTGATTGGAAGACACTGGATGAACATTATTAGCTCCAACAAAACTAGTCATGTATAAAACTTTGTTATAAATTTTTCCAGGCTACAGTGTAATTTGATTCTTCAATATTAAATTTTATTTCTGCATTTATCACTGAACACCTCAAAATAACTTTCATATATTATCCAGATGATCTTAAAACCAATGTGAATGATCATTATTAAAGAGAAAGGTATATGCTTGTTCTATTAGCTAAGTTTTTAACAAAAGATGAGAAGAACTTAGATAAGGAAAAGTAGGTTAAGGTCATAGAAATCTATTATCAATCAGAGTAGAAAAAACAGCTTATTTGGGTTCAGCTGCTGCACTTGCTTGATCTATGGGAATAAATTGTTTTTAGAAATGAATAAGTGATGTGACTAACATTTTTCTTGCTTAAAGTTAAAAATAGAAAGTGTTGACTTCAGTTATCAATTAGTTGGGTACTAAGGTAAGGGGACATGCATTCAGCAGAGCCAGCTCAGCTTGTTTTCAACCAAATATCACTAGGTAAGCACCATTCTCTGCCCCCAATGTTCTGGGCTGTCCCTTAACTGCTGGACTAGTATGCTTACGATTATTTCAACTTTTCATATTCTAATTATTAGCCTCAGACTATAAATAGATTCCTGAGAATCTCAAGTTCTAAAAATACTAACTGATATTTCCTCCTGAGAAATTGAACCATGCTTTGGCTATTATTCAAATCACAGAAAACTACTTAGAAATTTGTCTTCAAATGCTGCATGGTGGTACACTTCCCCTTTAGCTCATATATGCTGCTAGTGTTACCTTATACCATTTGTTCTTAACTGGGGATTAACTTGCCACCAAGGGACATTTGGCAATATCTAGATGTATTTTTAGTTACCTCAGCTGTTATACTATAGGCATATAGTGGGTATAGGTCAGGGATGCTGCTAAAACTCCTACAGTGAGAAGATGTACAGGACATCTTCTCACAGAAAAGAATTTGGTTCAAAATATCCATAGGGATACACTTGAGCATTCGTGCTTTATAAAACAGACTTATGTAAATAAGTTACTTTATGTAGATAGGAGTCATTATGATAATTTAAATATATATGAATTAATCTACACTAATAATGATGCTATGATACTGTATTCATTTTCCTTATCATAATCCCTGAAGTTTTGACTTGACGTTTTCTTCTCAAAAGATTATGGGGACTCCTAAACAATTCTACTCTCCTTGTCAAATAGAGAATGAATCAGAAGGAATTTTCTCATCATTAGTGATTCTTTGGATCATTTTTTATTAATATTTTCAGCATGTAGGTCTTAATAAAGAGTTAATTCCATAAATTAGTCAACATCAAAGCTTGTTAAATGGTTTCTTAGTCCCTGATCTCTGAAACAGGCTTGTAATAACAGGCCAATACATCCACTTAGTCATTTATGCTACAAGACTTCAATGCTAATTCCATTTTTAGTTACTGTTTGTAGCAACTATTAGTGGAGAAATGAGAGAGAAGTGTTCTCTTTTTTTTTTAAAGCTAAAATCTACTCAATGACTCTGCACTGCAATTCCCAGGACACTGTGATTTTGCCTTTAAATGTAATCTCAAAACAGTTTTAATGGAAAATTAGTTTCTTTCTATTAGTTAAGTGATTATACACCAATCAGAACTGAATACACACACTATTAAGTTTATAATTATATTTGTGAACTTCACAGTCTGCTTCATCTTCCTGCAGGACTCCACGAGTGCTCTCTCACTCATTTCCTCTTGAAGGTAGTGTTTTACCAAATGCTTAATCATGGTTATCTTGGTAGAAGTATTTAAAATCAGGCTCAAATGTTAATCAAATGGTTCATATCCTTTCAAGGTCTTCATGATATAGGCCTTGTTCAGAATCCAGTTTAACAAGGAGAGAAGTTTACTGTGGATTGCAATTTTTTGGTGAAGGTGCAGTGGCTTGACTATCCATTGGCATTGTCCATTTCTTAGTGGACAGGGTTTTGAATGCCTGCCATCTCCTTGTCATAACAAAAACTAAGTGTTAAATAAGTTAGCTAAGATGCATTGACTAGGCTTGGAGGAAACCCTTTCAAGTTCACAAAGCTGGCTCTACAGGGCTTGGATTTTGTTACTCTTTCTGGCAAAGTGTGGCAAAAGGGAGTATTTACTTATTTATTTTAGATTTTTTTTTCATGGTATTTAATTTCTATGGCTTTCACATTCTAATTCTTTTATAATGCAGCTTGCTATTACATAACTTCAATTATATTTATTCAAAGAATATTTAAAAGGAGCCTGCCATGTTCTTCAATTCATAGCAGTTTTGTGCGGTGGAAGCTTGAGTGAAAGCATGGCTAATGGAAAAGACTGTTCTTGAATGCCAGCAAGAAAGCACTGTAGGCTGAGCATGGTGGCTCACACCTGTAATCCCAGCAGCTCAGGAGGTTGAGGGAGGAGGGTCATGAGTTCAAAGCCAGCCTCAGCAAAAGCAAAGTGCCAAACAACTCACTGAGACCTGTCTCTAAATAAAATACAAAATAAGGCTGAAGTTGTAGCTCAGTGGTCAAGTGCCCCTGAATTCAACCCCCTACTGAAAAGAAAAAAAGAAAAAAAGAAAGAAAGAAAGCATTTTGGCATGTCAATGTACTGAGGCTTTGAAGTTAAATGAACCTGTGTGCAGAGAAAAACTCTGGGATTTGCTGGTGTGTGACTTTGGAATGTTGCTTAACTTCTCTGATCCTGTGTTTTCTTATCTACTGGATGGGAAGAAACACAGTCTAAAATCAGACTTCACACATTCAACGATTGATCCCACCAATTTGACAACATTAGGTAAATGCCATAACCACTCTACACTCCAATTTCCCTATTAAAATATAGGATTGAATGTTATCTTGCTTTTAAAGCTTTTAGAATAATTTTTAGCCCACAATATGTGATCAGTAAATAATAAGCCTCATTACTACCACCACCATCATCACTGCCATCATCATGAGAGATAAGCACATCATCACCAGAGGCATTTGATCAGAGTTGGTAACTAGCTGCTTTCAGGTTAGGGTCTAGTATACTCATCAGATAGTACAAATTTGATCTATATGTCCTTGTGATTCCATGAATAATTCTGTTTTAGTCAACTTTCTGTTGCTGAGGCAAAATACCTGAGAAAAACAACTAAAAGAAGAGAAGACTTATTATGACAGAGTTTCAGTGTATGATCAGCCAGCTCCATTTTTTCTTGTCCTGTGGTGAGGCAATATATCATGACAGAAAGGTGTGAAAGAGGAAAGCTGCTCACTTCATGGCAACTGGGAAGCAGAAACAGAGGTAGTGGCCAGGGACAAGATGTACCCTTCCAGTGCTTGTGCCCAGTGCCCAGTGGAGAAGGATATTTCCAATGACATGCTGCATCAGTTAAAGTGCTTTACTCCTTCAAGTAGGCCTCACTTCCTACAGTTTCTACTACCTCCCCTTAATGTCATCGAATCATGACTCCATCAAGTGCTTAAATCATTGATATGGTTAGAGTCTTCATGATACTATAATCACTTTCCAAAAGATCTGCTTCTGAACATTACTTCATTAGAAACCAAGTCTGCAATACATGAGCATGTGGAGGACATTCCAGATCCAAGTCATAGCATGTTCTAATGGTAGAATTTCAGAACTAAGAATTAGGCAGAAAATACTTTTAGGCAAGAGCACTCTGGCACTGTGCAGCTATCACCTGTTCTTAATACGTAAGGCTAACACTTGAAAATCATAATTAATTTTATGCCTTCTGTTACCAAAGTTAAACTATTCTTTTTTTCCTACTTTTTCTAAATTATAGTTATTCCCCATTGATTCCACAACAAATTCTACATATTTTTTTGAATTAATTTTGTTCCACAGGGAGAAATGCTACATGGAATTTTTTGGTTACTGCTTCTCTGATTTATGCATCCAAGAATATACATTTTTTTCTCCCACTGATAATTGAACCATTCTTGACACTTGTTTAGCTTGATTCCAACTATGTCTGTAATTCTTTTTTGTGGCTCCATAATATCAGTTGTTTCTTATCTTGAATTTTTGCATTTTCTCCTTTCAAAATGTTCTTTGGCATTAACTGAAAGTCATTACTTTTATTTCTACCTCCTTCTGCTGCTAGGGTCATTTGGAAATCTAATTTTATCCCCTCAGGGCAAATGACTTACCCTTCCCTTCCACTTCTGGTGGCTATGTCACCTGTAGATGTGATGAAGAGCTTTCTTCCCAAGATAAGTGATGGGACAAAGTGCCGAAAAGGTTCAGACCTAGGTCTTCTGCATGAACTTTAAACATTTCAGGAATGTAAGCATCTTGAAATCAATGAAAGCAAACAAAAGTACTCTTATAAGTGATGGGGATTTCTTAAGTATTTGGAGTCAGGCAGTTTGTTTATATCAGCTGATCCTTGAACATTTTAGGGAGGCATGTATGGACTAGAGATGGAGAAGGATATTTCCAGTGACATGCTGCATCAGTTAAAGTGCCTTACTCCACTAGCTGCTTCTACCACCTCAAATAGAAAATAAGTTCCCTAAAGACCTGAACAGAGTTTTTCATGTGCCAGATTTTGAGTATTTTATTCATAGGAATTAGAAAGATCTCCAGGGTCCCACATTCAGTCTCTGCTCTTATTATTATTACATTAATTGATATATGACAATTACATGTATTTATAAGGTACAATGTATATTATGTATATTTTGATACAGGCATATATTATGTAATGATCAAATCAGGGCAATCAGCATATCAATTACCTCAAATACTTATAAATTTTTTGGTGCTGGAAAATTAAATATCTTTTTTTTAGTATTTTCAAATATACAATAAATTGTTGTTAACGATGGTTACCTACTCTGATATAGAAAACCAGAAGACATACTTCTTTTCTAACAGTATTTTTGTACCTGATAGCCAACTTTTTCTCACTACCCTCCCTTTTCAAGCCTCTGATAACCTCTATTTTACTTTCTTCTACTTTTCACATCCTTTCTTAGTGATATCTTTTATTTCCAGTATTCTTATGCTTTGACATCTGGAGTCTTGCAGACTCTGGAGGGACTGCCTCCCCTAGAGTCAGCCAATTCCTAGAGATACATTCCTCTCAAACATGCTTTTCAAGTACAAATTGACAACCCAGAGCCCATACTCCCAACACCTCCTTTTACAGCTTAAACTCTCCAGACCACTAAGCATTTGCCCTAATCACCTCTGGGCTAGGTACCAGAAACTGAGGATAGGCTTTAGTCAACAGAGCCTGTTGAAATCACTCAAATTAGCCAAGCTTTAGCCTGTTTAACAACCTTGCCTGTTGCTTCCAGTGAAAAACACAATAACGAATTCGCTCACGACTTCTCCCTCTATCCTCTGCCTCTAGTTTGACCTTGTGTTTCCTAGTTTGGCCATGCATGGTGTTGTGTGTCCCCTCATTCTGGAGATATGAACAACAAACTATCTTTTCAATAAAAACTGCTTACTGATCTGTTGGGCTTGAATAATAATAAAACCTATTAAAACACAAGCAAAATTTTAGTGCTCTATTTTCCTAAAATATAGCAGTTATAAGAACAAGCTAAGCGGGGCATGGAGATGCATGCCTGTAATCCCAGGGGCTCTGGGGGCTGAGAGAGGAGGACTGCAAATTCAAAAACTAACCTCAGCAATTGCGAGGCGCTAAGCAACTCAGTGACACCCTGTCTCTAAATAAAATGCAAAATAGGGCTTGGCTGGGGATGTGGTTCAGTGGTCAAGTATTCCTGAGTTCAATCCCTGGTACCAAAGCAACAACAACAAAGAGATCAACAAGCTAGAATTGAAGTAAGGTTCTAGAACCACATCGTTTGTGATACTATAGGATGCCAAATATTGATTGAAAAAAATGCCTTTTTGCCAAATGATGTGAAGAATACGTAAGCAGGACCAAACAGATTGAAATGAGAACAAAGTAAAAATGTGTTTTTTTTTCTGCCAGGTTTATTTTTTCTTTTTCACTTGCATCCCTCATCTGTTTCTTCCATTGCTCTTTTGTGTGTGCGTGCGTGTGTGTGTGTGTGCCTGCGTACATGTGCACTGCCCTTGACTATACATAATATCATTCCCATCTTGGTATTATTAACAATAATAATAATAATAATAGCACAAAAAGTAAATTTAAAAAGTCTTCATAAGATAAATTCTATACTGAAAGCTTTAGATCCTTCTTATTTTTAAACCTATAACAAACCCTAAAATGTAGTTTTGTTAGCTTCCTGTTGCAGAAGAGCAGGCATTTCCTCAGATAGCTTAGTTTGTGCCAAATGGTCTAGTCAGTAGTAATAGAATCTGTGTTGAGGTGTATACTATGTAATTTGTCTCTTCTTTGTCTCACATTGTGCACCACAGTTTTCAGGGAATATACTCTTTCAGTGGTAGCTTGAAGAGGATAAAGAGATTGCTAGTGTCTGGGTGACATGTCATTTTGTGCTATGAACTCAATGACTTTCCCCTGTGGAGAATTAATACCCCTTCTTATTTTGAAAATGTATTACTTATATTTCAAATTTCACATACCACAGTCATAATTATATGAGAGAGAGGTGGATATGTATCATCAGTTCAACCAGCTCACAGGCTGTATGGAAGCGGGAACCGTATCTCATCTTTGTATTTGTCACAGTACTTAGCCCTAGGGGCCTGAGCTTATTAAGTATACAATAAATATTTGTTGAATTGATTTGAATTGAGAATTAAATGTATTAATGCATGCCAAATCCCTTTGTAAGGCACTAGCCACATGAGAAACAATAAGATTATTTGGATCTGGATGGGGAAAACCCATTCCAGAGAGTCCTCAAAGGACATATAGTGGAATTTTGACTTAAAATGGAACTTTGCTAGTTGCCCTTAGCACAGAATTTTCTAAATTTCCACTGAAACTTTAATAAAGTAAAATAAAAAAGATGAACACAGAAAACAAAGATTCACAGAAAAAAATTCCAAAATCTGGGAGAAAGTTACTTTAACAGAAAAGATAATTGTGCTTCCATCAGTTAGTTAGGTTCAATTGCAAATAAGAAAATAGTCAAACACTGCCTAAAACATAAGAATGTGTTTCTTGTTTATTTAACAATAGCCTCAAGTTAGCTCTTCTCTTTATACTTCAATCATTAACATTAGCATCAAGGCACTAGGCTCTTTTCAGTTATTCTCAGTGTATTCTTCATGTGTTGACATTTTGTCCTCAGTCTTTTCATCTCATTGTCCCAGGACGGCTGATACAGCCGCAGATACTATATTCCAACATAGAAGCATCTCAAGCAGAGAAGAAGGAGGAAAGAATAAAACTACATGGTTTCCTTACATGCTTCTTTCCTATCAGGAAGGAAAATTTCCCTCTCTATGTGCTTAGTAGATATCTCTTTATCATTGCTTAGAACTGGTTCACATGAGCACCTCCTAATTCTATTTCTTTTAATGACAAATAGAATTTTTATGATTAATAACTAATCTGGGCACATTCTCATGCACACACACATTCATACAATCATGGTTCTTTTAGCAATGAAAAGTGGGAAAATGACTAAAAATCAATCAACAGTGCCTGCCTTAAAAGTAGATTGAGAAAAGAATTTTACCTGTTACATACTTTGCCTCATTAAACAGAGAAGGTCTACCTATCTGGAAGAATGTTAGAAGGTAATTCTTCCTAACACTGATGTCTACTGCCTGGACAGGTAAACTACATCAGTGCCCATCAACAAAACTAAGCAGTGTTCACTCTAACATCAATGTATGCTAATTGAGAGAGTCAATTCTCTGATATATTATATTTCTATATTTACATGTACCATTTTTTCTATATTTTAAAGACTACAACTTCCAAAAGACAAGAGAGCAGGATGTAGGAGGAATTGGCAGTGACCCTTTATATTGTGGGAAGTATAATGTCTACAAAGAAAGATTGCATTTGGGAACAGGAGTGGGTTGGAAATGGTACATTAAGAAGGTCATAGCTTTTCATAAACTGCATTGCATCACATTATTAAGAGTATTAAACTATGGGACTCCCTTATATTTCATATTTTGTTTGCAAGAACCAATGGTACTATGGATGATGGCATGCTATATCCTAGAAATCAAATACATTTGGAAACATGTCACTATGTCTGTTATTAATATTTGAGAAGATAATTTGATCAAAGAATACACAAATTGATTGTGACCTAATCCAGTAACATTTCCATGACTCTTCTGAGGTCAATGGTTTTTTCTTTCTGGAATAGCACAAGAGGAAAATAAATAACATATGGGGCTTACATGTAAATACCACAAGGCAAGGAAAAGGCAACAACATGCTGAAATGTAGAAAGTGCATTCCTTTGAAAATGATGTATGACAAATAAAAAAAGAATGTTTAAAAATACTTATTCTCCAATTGCAGTACTTGACATAGAGTGGACATTAGAAGAGAACAATTGTGACAATAATTTGAGATAGAAATAGAGAAAGGACACATCTAAAGAAGCATTGCAAGGAAACACTATAATATGGTCTCCATGGGCAAAGCTTGGCTCTCCTGGCTTTAACTGATCCTCTTCCAGTTCCTCACATTTTCCTAAAAACATTTCTCTTGTGAAATTGCTGTTGCCACACAAATTTGATGAATTTTCTTCATCTTTTTGATGAAAATCTGATGAAACATTTGTTAAAATAGCTCAAGTTTTACAGTTTTGGGATATCATGGAGGAGAATTTAAGTCAAAATATTAACAGGAAAATGTTAACTTACACTGGCAGTCATAAAAAATCCCTGACTTTTAGTGACTTAAAATTAAAGTTTTACTTCTCACCATGTCACATATCCATCTTGAATGGGCAGTGGGAGCTTTTCTCTGCAAATCCTCATTCCAAGATATAGTTATCATAGAGCCACCAGCTTGGACATTTCTAGTTGTCATGGAAGAGGGAAAATGACCTTTGGATGGTTGGCCATCCCTTGGTAGTTTAGTGTGCTGTCTGGCTCAGAAGTTATATGTATTACTTTTATTCACAACTCGTTTGTCAGATTGGGTTTAATAGCCTTACCCAACCAGAAGGAAGCCAGGCATATAATTACACTCGTGACTAGAAGGTTGGAGACTAGAAATGTAAGATGAAAATCACTCAAGACCATTATTCTTATTCACCTATTTGGTTACATATACTTGATTCACTTTTTCCTGTAAGGAAATAAGAATAAGCAACACATATTCTCTCTTTTCTCATGAGATAAATTGCAAAAGTTCTTCCAGTCATGACATCAACTCAACATCTAGGATCTTGAATAATTCATGATGATTTCTAAATCACAGCAATGGAGCAGAGCCACAGCAATTTCTTCATGAGGTCCAGATGTGGCTCCTATTAATTTATACACCCTTGCACTCAAAATATTAGTAGTCTCTCTTTCCCAACCTCATGTAAAATGCCTGATCAGGGTAACCAGAATAAGCATTCTTGTTTGGAAATTGACAGTAAGGAAGATTCACAGTTGTCATTGATTCATAGCAATTCTGAAATTCTACTAGGCAGAATTTCCAAGGGCCTACTACACTCAGTCCTAATTCTCTTAAGAGGAGCTTTCCAGTCCATTGTTCTTGTGGACCTTGACTTTACTCTATCTGAGGTTCTTCCTTTTCTTTTATCTTTGACTCCATGTAAAGCGGAGATTAGAGAATATGCTTCCCCTTTGATTGAGCTGCTTATCAGTCTGCTTCTTTTGCGTAGAAAGCTAGGAATCCAAGACTATTTTAAGTCTTGAGGATTCACCAATTCCCCCTTCTACTTTCTTGTCTTCCTCCTCTCTCCCTCCTCCCTCTCCATCTTCCTATGCTTCTGATATCTTTGACTCTACAAGGGTTTTTAAAAAGTAGCAGATTTCTTATTTGATTCTAGCCATCTTCATTTGCCAGTAGACATACAGTGTACATTTTTTGTGTATATATGTGTATATATATATGTATATATATATATGCCACATATTTATGAATGTGTATACATATTCCTGACTTTGAGGGAAAAACACACTTAGGCTCCTTTTTTTTTTCCTTTGAGCAGTTTTGACCAATTGAAAGGATTTACTGGATTCCATCTTAATCCATTCAGAAGTTTTAAAAAATAAGGACCTATCCTCAACTTAATACTTGCTATTAAACTGAGTTTTAAATAGCTTTGATTTCCCAGAAAGTTTCTCAATTTTATCTTTTCAATCTGGGGTTAAGAAATATTTGCTTCTTCCAGCGTCATGAGCACTGTATGTGTGGTTTTTCTTTAGTGTTTATGATTCCTGCTTACAACTGAACCAGTTCTATTTGGATCCTATCCTTTTCTTTTAATAATTTGCAAAGTACAAAATATGGCAACTGTGACACATTAATAATGTTCCAATCTGTCCCCCAGAAATACAAGTTCATTAGGTTCAGGGTCTACCTTATAAATTCTTGCAGTCAATGTTATAGTGGTAAATGTTTAATAACCAGCTCTCAAGGAAAAGACAAAAACAAAAATGGCATGATTAACAGTGCTTCCGATTTCAGTGGTATAAATTCTATGACAGATCCAAGTTATCAACATGATATCATAAAACTCGAGTTGGGAAGAGATATAGTTAGCTCTCTTGGGCATAAGCCAACTCTAGCATGCTACTGATTACAGATGATAATTTACCAAATGTTTTGCCATTATTTAACATGGAGAGCCATCCTTCCAGTCTTTCTCACAACATGCTGCCTTGTCCAAGCAATATATTTTAGCTTTTTTTAATGGCAATTCCCCATGTGTAGGTGCCAATTTCTGCATTAGTTATGAAAGGTTACATTTTGCCACAGTGGCAAACAAAGCCAAAATCTTTCTTAGTGGTTTCAAACAAAAAAGGCTTATTTCTCCCTCCTACTATGTGCCTGTCACAAGATGTGTGGTGCCAATGCTCCACATGTCCATATCAGAGGAACCAGCCACCCCCTGGAACATTGCAAACCAGCCTTGTAGAGAGGGAAGCAAAGCTATGGAGAGTTTGGTACTGACAACTAGATGAAATGTGCCACTTTTGTCCACAATTCATTGACCAAACATAAAGATAGTACCACAAAGAGGAAAGAAAGCATGACCCTGTTGGGGGCAGGCTCTCTGGGCCCGGGAGCTGCCCCGCCCTTTCAAGATGGCAACCTGGCTGTATGCCAGAAACTTGCAGTAAACAGGTGGACAACTTAAGGAAGTGCACAGCATTGGCTGGCGGTAACATCACTGTGCATGCTCCGCTCGTGGGCAATGCCTGCTCTGATACACGCCTATATTCTGCTCATGCATTCCCCTCGTGCTTGATAAGGCTATTCCTTCTGATTGGTTGTAACTCTGCTCTGTAATACTTCCTGCTGTATGAAAAGTAGATAGAAGGAGGCTGGGGAGAGAACAAAGAACAAAGGAAGAGAACAAAAGAGAACCAAGGAAGGCAAGAAGAGCGCTCAACAAAAATAAAGATTGCTTTCTGAGAATAACGGTGTGATTATTGTCTCCTGCCGGCGGGCGACAATATGACCCTATAGTGTACTCAGAAGGCAGAGAACACAGAATATTTGGTAAACTCTAATGACCATCACAACTCTCTAAAATAAGGACATCTAGAGCCACACAATTTGTGCAACTTGCCAAAAATTTTGAGTAATGTTTCCATGCTCCATCCCTTCTTCCTCTGTCTCTGTCTCCTTCTTTCATTTTTTCCTGCCTTCCCTTTCCTTTCATCTCTCTCTCTCTCATATCCTAAATAGAAGCTTTTAAACAGTAATGACTAAGAAAATATACAATAATAGTAACTATCTTTTATCAAGCTCCTCACCTTCTCCTCCTCCTCCTGCTTTTTTTGTTACTGGGATTGAATGCAGGGACGCTTAACCACTGAGTCACATCCCCAGCCCTTTTTTATATTTTCTTTAGAGACAGGGTCTCACTGAGTTGCTTAGGGCCTCACTAAATTGCTGAGGCTGGCTTTGAACTTGCAATCCTCTTGCCTCAGCCTCTGGAGCTGTTGAGATTACAGGCTTGTGCCTCTATGCCCTACTCCAAGCTCTTCTTCATATCATGATCCAATAAAGATTTTTGAGTCTTCTTGCAGTAACTACCTAAAATCGGTATATAGAACATTAAATTTAGTAAACATACAAACACACACATTCATAAAATATCATAAGGAAATAAGTAAATCACTATCATAGAAATTTATGAGAGGTAGATTTCTGAGTTTCTTTTATTTTACCTTTGCCCCAATTTTATGTAGATTTAGAACTTTGCAACTGCAAATTTATTTCCTCAGTAATAAGGAAACATAAAATAATCAAGTTTATATAATTTTGCGTAACGTGTATTAATTCAGCTATGAAAAGATATAATCAGAGTTAAGAACCTAGAGAGAAGTACATCAAAATATGGTTAGTGGTTGTTTCTGGGTCGTAAGATTAGGTGATTGTAAAAAATACATATTTCTTTTCCTTTTTCAGATTTGCCACAATGATGATACACTATTGATATTGTTATTATAATTTAAAAATGACAAATAGGGCAATAGAGTACCTTCTCCTTTGTTTTTCGTCATCATTGTAATTCACTGTAATTTCACTGTTACTGAAAATCTTATTTTTCTTCAACGTTTTTACTACTGTCTATATTTATTTCAGTCTATATTTATTTATTCCCATAACATATATGTGTATGCTTATGTGTGTTTCTTTATGTACATATGTATGTATGTGTATATGTGTGTGCATGTGTATATGTGTATGTGTGTATGTGTATTATATGTATGTGTACATGTGTGTGTTGTGTGTTATATAAACTTTTTAATATTTCATTTTTTTTCATTATAGAGGAAATACATGTTTGTAGCTGCAAACTTCTAAATTTACATAAAGTTGAGAAAAAGTAAGATAAAAGAAATTCAGATATAGAGCTATATATATATACATTCACATACATGGATACACACACACACACACTCACACACACACACACACACACACACACACACACACACAAACTTTGAAAAGCCTGGTCCATGCCAAGAGATGGGGCTGGCTACTGATTATCAAGACCAGGTAATTTCTTTGACCACCCAACCAATCTAGAAAAATATCTGTCAGTTATATTTCTTTTTACATTTGCTTTGGTCTACAGCACTTACCACTAAAAATAATCTTGTCTGCTTATGTGTTTGCTTATTGAATTTCTCTCCCCATTAGAAAGTCAGATCCATGAGAGCAGGTTTCTAGTTTCTCTTGTTCTCCACTTTATTTTTAGCACTTAGCTGTATGTTGGACACATAGTAGGCACCCACATGCTACTCACTGAATTAATGAATGCTGCACAATATACCAGTATTTATTCATCCAGGAAAATTATAATTTAAAGGAGCAGAAAGAGCATCTGTAGGCAGCAACAATTTTTTCCAGGACTTATAGGTCAGAGGAGCCATATCATACATCAGACCTGATACACTAGTAAAGGCTTGAAAGGCATCAGGAATTTTTCAAATGCAGAAATATTTCAGGAAATGACTTCTATATTGAAAAATGAAAGAATGGTATATATTCAATTACAAGTTTAAGCCATTTTATCAGGCTGAATTTCCATGGTCTACCAGGACAAACAGACCCACTATTCCCACTTTCTCTACAATTAATTTTCATCTCTGGATACAGGCTTTCTAATATATGTTTTGGGATTCTACAGTATCATATTATGTGCACACATGTATGTGTGGGCCTTTTTGAAGACATCAGAAGTTCCTATTGTTCTGTTTAAGCAAATGCAATGCCAGATCAGAACAACACTTGCTCCTTTGCTTCAGAAATAGAGTCCAAGATCCTAGGTGAACAATGTACTCCACAATGTATGAATTTATTTCTTTAAGAAAGGCAACCTGACAGCAATGGGAAGGTGGCTTAAAAGAAAACATCAATCATGTATCAGTTATGGGAAGAGTTATTGTAAAGGCAAACATTGTACACCAAACCCCACTTAAGGAATTTGAACAACATTGTCCTAGCACTTTTTTTTTTGCTATGACAAAATATGTGAGTTGGATACTTTATAAAGAAAAGAAGTTTATTTAGCTCATACTTGTGGAGATTCAAGAGGATGCCCTGGAATCTGATTGGTTCTGATAAGGGCTTTATGGTAGATGGCATCAGAATGTGGGGAAAGTTTAGAACTTTTTTTTCATCCTCAGTTATAAACTATTTGGTAAAGCCCAGATTTTCCATATCTCTTTGATTATTTGGAGGTGGTCTCCTGTTGGCTTCTGCTATAGACCTGAGAAATAGTCAGGTTTGCCTCTAGTGCTCTGGGTCCATATTCCACATGCTCTCCTGGGAGAAAGAATTCTCTTTGAGGCAGGGAGGAAATACTAAAAGTCTTTATATGAGAATATATTTGTGTCTCAACAATACGAAACTTTACACTACAGGGCTAAATTGCAAACATACCATTACAGATTTCTTTTCAGGGTTAGGGAGATAGTTTGCTAGGAACTTTTGGAAGCTACTTTCTTCAACACTACCTTTGTCTCCCTCGTGTCCTCAAGGTCATTATTTGTGAAGAAAGTTGATGAGATTGGTCTTTTCTTCTATGTCATGTTGTCAGGGAGGCTTCCCTGGCCACCCTGACGAAAACTGCTCCTACTGACAATGTGTTCTATTCCCTTGCCCATTCATCCCTTTTGTGCTCGCCTGTATCAAAACAAAATTTACTCATTTATTGTTTATTTCTACCTCCAAAGTGTAAAGTTCCATTAGATATTCATGCCTATTTCATTCACATTTATATTCCCCAGTGCTAGAGCAGTATTTGGCACATGATAGACATTTATTTATATTTTCTTCCATGAATAAATTAATCACTGTGTTGAATTGGCAAAGTCCTCCAAAGCTGCCTCATTAGATTATACAAGCTTTTTACAGAGAGGCTGCTGTTACTGCAAACTTGTCTACTAGTGATTGCCTTACTTCCTTTTGATTAATAATGTATGGCTCATGAAGGCAGGTACTTTGAACATTTTTAGAACCCAAAACAGAGGTAGGCATTTCTTGAAGTGAATAATAGAATGAATGAATATATATATATAATCATTTTAAAGACTTTTTTCAAAACTTAATTCAGAACCAGTCTACAGCCTGAATTAGCAAATCAACTTAATGATTTCTTATCTGCATGTTGCTTTTGACCAAAATTTGTTAGACTTTCTGAGTAGTTAGTAGTGAAAATCAAAGGCCACATCACAACTTTGTTTATAGATAACCTTTCATATACCCTTTTATGAACAATGTAAGACAGGAAAAGTAAACAAACCCTGTCAGATGACAGTCTCATAAAATTTGACTTCAATTTAATATCATGGGGAATATTTGGATGATGAGCATTTGGCAAGCTGCCTTAAATTTTGCTCTAGTGTGTAACACAGACTAACTGAGATTATAGTCTTTAAAATCCTGGGGGTATAGTACAAATATGAAATATTAGAAATCCTTAATAATGTCTCCTGAGTTTATCCTGCTTGATGTCTAATAGTCAAAAGTATCCCTACATCTAATATTAATGGCCTTTTGTTTTTAAGTAAAATATCAGGAATGTAAAGGAAATGTAAACCATTTCAGATGTGTAACCAACATGATTCATTTGATTTCTGCTCACTGCTGATAGTAGCACATTCATATTTCATGGTTTCTGAATTCAAAGTACTGTGATATCCAGATGTGGTTGGCTGCTTTCAAGACCAGATGATAAACAGCATTGTTCCTTGAAGTCAGATAGCAATGCTGAAGAACAGTCCATTCAGCAGCAAATCAAAAGTTTTATGTTAAGTAGGAAAGCCATATTAATCCTGCATAGATATCTCTGGTGCTGGAAACTTATATGTAGGAAAACACAAAGTGTTATATAAAGGAAGAGCCTTGTATTATGACCTACAAGGAGAATGTCTGAAAATAAGGAGAAAGACTTTATATATAGTTTAGAACTGATTTCTGAAAACAACATATACAGTGGAAAACTCAGTATCATAGCTCATAACCTCACTTCAGTTTTGCCAACTGAGAAGTATGTATACAATTTTGGAATGCTTCATGATCTAGAAAGAAGTTTCCATTGAAGACATAATTGTATTAAATTATTATAGGCTCCTTCCTATGATTTTTCTAGAATGCAATGCTTTTAAAATACTGTGCTGATGTGAGTGTTCACACTGTCACATGATTTTCTGCTGCTGAGGATAAATTTCTAACGCTGCTGCTCATGGTTGCTTTAGATCTGGCAATGTTGCAACATAATGATCTAATACATGTTTGAATGTTTTGAACAGGCAAGGAGTTTTGTATAAATTTAAGGTATGGCCTTTTCCTCATTTTTGTTTTAGTGTACCTTTATATATGAAAAGAATGCACTTTATCTTTTCCTTGCAGTGCAATCTGAAGCCTGAAGAGAATATTCGGTCTTCAATCTTGGCAGCATGCCTATAAAGTAGGTGGTAGGGATGCTGATAACAATCTTTATTTTTGGTAAGTAAAAGGTATCTAATGATCTTCTTTATCATCATCTCAACATGTTGGTATTCACATTAATTATAATTGGTTAAGTTGAAATGCAAGCTGTAACCAATAGTAAGTATAGGCTTGAATTCTTAGGCAAAGTTTATACACTCTTGTATAACATAATGTGAAAATCAGTTTTTAAATCATGCTCCTTGGGTCTCCTCTTCTGTTTTCTTGGCCATTAAGCACTTAAAGATAATGTTCTAGTTCCAGATACTTTGATTTGTCTTCTTTTTAAAAATTAAAGCTCTATATTGTCCTATAGAATTAATCTAGTAATTTTATACTTCTTTCTTTCATTTACTACACTACATGTGTGATGAGTCTCACCTTCAAAACCCACCTGTACAATTACCAAGAACAAGATATAAAACATAGTTTCTCAGACATTAAAAGTGTTAAACAGAACACAAAACGTAGCAACTAATATTTGTAAGAAATACTGGGTATTATGAATTAAACAAATTTCTCCAAACTACTGCAGAACTTCTCTGAGCTTCTGGTGCAGTAGTTAGTAATTGAAGTTCTGGAACCAGGCTGCCACAGTTCATATCTCAATTCTATGATGAGTTGTGTCACCTTGAACCTTAGACACACATGGCTTTATTTTTATGCTATGGTTTAGATGAATGTCCGTCACAGATCCATGTGTTAAAGGCATGTTTCCCTGGGTGGCTAATGAGAGTTGCTGTGGTCCTTCAGGTGGAACCTAGTGGGAAGTCCTTAGGTCTTTGAGAATGTGCTCTTGAGGGGGATTGTGGCAACCAAGCCCTTTACTTTCTTGCTTGTTTCCTTGATCATGAGATGAGTTGTCTTACATGCCATGTGCTCTCACCATGACATGGTGCCTCACACAGGCCCAAAGCAACAGGGCCAATTGATCATGGACTGGTACCTCCAAAATCATGAGCCAAATAACCTTTCTCTCTATTTTTCTCCTGTACAGGGAATTAGATTCAGGGCCTTGCACATGGCTGAACATGTGCTCTACCACTGAGCTATATCCCAAGCTCTTTTTATTTTATTTAGAGACAGGGTCTCACTGAATTACCCAGGTCATTCTTGAACTTACAATCTTCCTACCTTAGATTCCCTAAAACACTTTCTCTTAATAAGTAAATTACTTTAGATATTTTGTCATATTTGAAGAAAAGCTGACTAACACATTTGTGATACTTCAACCTAAACTGCCTCATGGTATATCTCCTAAGAATAATGACAATCCATTATAATACTTAGGAAAATAATATCATCCAGTTGATATATAAAACTGACACACATAGCCCCTAATGTCTTTTTATAGTTGCTTTAAAAAATCTAGGATCCAGGGGCTGGGGTTTTGGTTCAGTGATAGAGTGCTTGCCTAGCACTGGGTTTGTGTGAGGCAGTGGGTTTGATCCTCAAAATCACATAAATATAAAGTTATTGTGTCCACCTACAACTAATATATATATATGTGTGTGTGTGGATATACATATACACACACATATATATATAAATGCCCAAGGGCAAAAGCAATCCTTTCACCTTTTTTAAAAAAAATCTAGGATTCAACTGAGGCACATGCATTTTACTTTGTTCTTTCTTTCTTTTAATTTTTTTATTATTGTGTGCTGCAGTTTGAATTCAGGGCCCTGCAAATGCTGGGCAGCCATTCTATCACTGAGTTAAATCCCCAATTCTCTCATTTATTTATTTATTTTTCCTATTTTTAATCTGAAATAATCCTTCTATGTTATTTTCCTTCCTATGTAATAATCCTTTGTATGTTACATTGGCTTTTTGAAGAGCTCTGATCAGCTGTCTTATAGAATGTCTTTCATCTGACTGTTTTCCTTACTGTATCAATTAACTTATCTATCCATCCATCTCTTCTGGAAGCTGGAAGTTAGCTATAGAGTTTTGATGAGATACAGTTAACCATTTTGACAAAAGTGTTTTATAGGTGCTGATCCACATTTCATAGTTCATTCTATTCTGAAGCGTGTGATATCAGATTATTCCTTTGTGACGACAAGTTTGATAAGTCAGTTAAGATAGTACTATCAGGAGTGTTCATTGTAAAGGTATATTTTTCCCTTTGTAAGTTTTAAATAATCCATTGTTTAAAGTGTTGGAATTTGTAGAACTCTTTTTGCTTAACTACATTTATCAATGCTTTTTAAATCCATTGATAACCCTTGCTTGAATAAAATATTACATTGGGTCTAGAAAATGGTGCTTTTTCCAGTTATGTTATTCCACATACATTTCTTGTTAGCATTTTTCTTTAGAGATATTCCCACTATTTTGACTGGCATGTGATTTAAGAGGAAGTAATAGAATGGCATAGAAGAGCAGACACATGCTTGACAAGTTTTGGCAGGTTTATGACAGTTGTAACAAAACAAAACAATATACAACAAAACAAAACCACCTCAGAGCTTTTCAGATAAGGCAGGGATAACTGTTGGAGATGAAGGAAAACATGCGCACAAGCACACAACACACTGGGAGAGATTGTCTGTATGCCTGTATCCTAGGAAAGGCCCATGGAAAATGTCCAGTGAACTAGGACAGCCTGTTTCAAGTTGATTTCATAACTGCTGTTTCTTTGACTCTTTTTGGATTCTAATGTTTGATTAACCACATACCCTTATTCTTCACCTTCATGTTCTTTTATCTCTTTTTCTGAAGATGGCACATGTATTATTCACCTAGATCTCTCTTCCTCATGTAAATTCTGTTGCAGACAGCAGAGAAGGCAGTGTTTAGAAAAATACACAAATCAAACCTTCTAAGATATCCATAGACAGGGTATTCCGCTCTGTGTACCAGGGTTCAGGTGGATAGTATATGACACATTCAAACAGAGTCATGAGCGCAGGAATAAAATAACTCACAAAGGATATTATGGTATGCTTGACTATGGCAAGTTAACACCTATAAGTTCCAGCATCAGGACCAAGCAATTGGGTGGGGAGGGCTTCCTGAAGGAGCAATAGATTTAGGTAGAACGACACAGCCAACATACTTAATCTTTGTGGAGGGGGAACTGGAAAGTAAATACTCCAACTTCAGTCTCCCCCCCCTCTGATCTATTAAAATATATGTTGTATGAGGATAGAAATTTTGTTTACTTCATTTACGTGTATGCCTAATAGATATAGTGCCAGTTGTACAGGAAGTGTCAAATAATTTTGTTCAGTGAATGAATGAAAGAGTGAATGGAAAAATAGGTGAATGGGAAAGATAGACCCTGCAGACTCATTTTCATTTTCTTGATCTTGAATATAAAAGCAAATTTCACTTTCTTTGCCTTACTAATGCCCATCACTGCCAGGAGATCTCATTATTTTATTTTTAGAAAAAAAAAGATCAATGAGAACATCGTACCAAAGGCCTCTCACTGGGACTTTTGTGTTGAACACATTACTTAGCAAATGCTAACACAGGAACTTGAGGATATTTAGCGAACCTGCTGAAGTCAACACATTAATGCAAAATAAACCAGTAGAGAAACAACTATCTATTAACCTTGGCACTGTGGTGTCTAAAAAAGCTTTTACCCACTATTGGGCTTTGTAACCTGTAAAATATATCAAGCCATAAGAACAGTTAACCTTGAAAGCCTTTTGATTACCTCCCAGGGGTTAATATTCTTGAAGGCAGCATAGTATAGTAGGAAGGCCTCTCTTTTGAATTAGGCACAGCTCTGCCCAAACCCAGCACTGCTATTTACTAGTCATAAAACGTGGGAAGATTACTTAAAATTTAAAAAGAATCTGTTTTCTCACTTGTTGAATCAGACTAATCTCTCCAGATTTTTAGTACTGTGTCAAAAATTAAGTGAATGTATATATTGCAAATGTCTTGCATATAGTGTATGCTCTAGACATCCTAGTTCACAGCTTTTCTTGAGGAAATAAAAAAATCAATATAAATTAAAATTATATAATTAATGTAATATTAATTTTATATTATCTTCTTTACTCATTGTTTTTATAAACTTTTAGAAAATTCTTAATGCTATTAAAAGGATTGATCAACTTAGAATAAATTTAAACAAATTCTATCAAAGAAGGAAGAAGCAAAACTGCATGTATTACATAATTTTATTTCCCTTGTCATTTATTTTCAAACCTGAGATTCAGAAATTGTCTTCATCCTGAGATCGCATAGCTCCAAAACCAATTTAAAAATAGAAATAAAAGATGAATTATCAGAGTTCATAGAAATCTTCATTCCTGTGCATAAATGGCAGTTTTGAGCATAGATTTCTCTTACAGAAAGTTTAAATATTTTCATGTCATTATTGTATTCTATTTTTCTTGATGGAAAGGGAAATACAACCAATTTTTGAATTATTTTATTTTTAGCAGTAGGGCTATCTGACAAAAATATTGTAACATACAAAGAAAAAGTAGTAGCTTCTGTTATTATTCTTTATGTGAAGAATCAGATTCAGTGTTGATTTGAAGTGACCACGAGTTGGGAGGTAAGCTATTTTATTGTGGGCTCTGGGATAGCATTTACATTTCTGTAAGAAGTACAGGGAAAATATACTGTAAAATAAATGTAATCCTATTAAGAGGTACTTTACTAAAAAAGAAAGCATTTTATTCCTGCCACTTTTTAGAAGATAGGTATTTTAAGTTCTTCATACATAAACTCCGTTTAATTAATTGATTGATTAGTTAAGATGCTGGGAATTGAATCCAGGGCTTCATGCATGCTAGTCAAGCACTCTGCCCTGGAGCTAAATGCCAAGCCCTATTATCTTTCTCACACACATCCCCACCCACCCATGCACCCAATAACCTCTTTTTCATTGATATTATTTATAAGGACTATTTATTCAGAAAGCTTTTGTTCCATTAACTTTAAAATCATAATGTAGTTTGATTGAAGCTTAGCTATGCTCTCTCCTCAGGTTTCAGGTGTCAAAACATCTGCAAGGCTGATGGGGCATTCTTGTTGGAGCACAGACTGAGGAATCCATGCGCGGAGGTCCTAGTCATAAATAATATGCATTAATGTAGTTTTGATTTAGTTTGTATCTCAAAACAAGAGTCTCCAAATTAGATTCTCTTTACCAGAGACATTGAAAATCCTTGGGGCAGGGGAGAGGGGAGACAGCAAAGGAGATTGGCGATGAGACAGAAATAAAGGTGATTTGGAGGGCGGGAGGAGTGCAGACCTCCTGATGTTTCGGCTCTGGCCTTAGTTAGTAAAAGCTCCTCTAATGCTGTTCTAACTAGGCAGTTTACTTACCTAACATAGGACTGCACATTATCTTCTATCTGCCTTTACTTGCATGGTTGTGAGTTTCTAAAAACAGAAAATGTGTTATTCCTCACCTCTTGGGTAGCCTTGAGCATTGATATGGCTTGGATAGGCCTGTACTTACAGACAGCAGCAAAGTGAATGGAGCTGGTGGAAGCAGAATCCACAGGCAGGGGCCACCGTTGATCTCTTGGGTGGATGCAGAGGAAACAGACACACTAAAGAGGGTATTTCTTTTTGTTTGTTTGTTTTTTGGTGAAGAGCTGGGGATTGAATTTAGGGCCTTGTGCATGCTAGCACTCTACCACTAAGCTGCAACCCCAGCCCCAAAGACAGTATTCCTTTTAGAGCAGAAGACTTGCCATTTTCATTGTTTTATTTTTTATTAGTCTTTGAAATTAATGAAATAGGAACCATTTACACTTTGTGATATTATTTGACATAAACACTGTGGTTTTAGAGAGTAATCTACATTTTTTTCTAGGTAGAGTCTTTAATAAAGTTTGCCTATGAAAATTTGAAGAAGGAAAAATGCTAATTTAAATAAACCATTTAGCTTTAATGACATAAAATATCTACTAAAGCTGTAAAACAGGGTAGTAAAAAGAGTGGAGCTTTCAGAGGGATCCCAAAGCATTGTGAAGAACATGTCTTATCACAAATATTGCTTCAATTCACACATTCTTGTCTCCTCAGACTGTTTAATCAGCTTATCACCTTCCTATCACCCACTTCACAACCTCAGAGAAAGATCATTTCCCCAGAAACAATGAAAGAGTGTGTATGTATGTTATACATCTATATATTACACATATAGATTGCTGTCTAACCTCTTGGGAAGTGCTTACTAGAAAAATCTTTCCAGAAAGTAGTTCATTTCCTTCTTTAAGTTGTTTGAAGAACATTGTTCTTAGATTTCAAATCTCTCAAAATATATTTCCCTTGCTACACAGCAAGTACTTTGTTTTTCAGTGTTTCGGTAAAGTTGTTATGAGTCTGACATAAGATGCATGTGAAATGTTCAGATGTTTGGCAGATATAATGTAACTATCATGATTGAAACCAGCCAAGAAACTCATTTTTCAGGACTTTTCAGTCCCCTATATGAAACATTTCGACCTACACCATCAATTTAGAATGATACAGCTTTACACTAGATTTCACTAAGGGTGATCAAGTTTGTGACTGGGTCCAGAAAGAAAGAATTCCTTGTCTTATTTATTTGTATATGTATATGTGTGTGTGTTTGTGTATGTGTGTGTATGTGTGTGTGTGTGTGTGTGTGTGTGTGTGTATCTATATATATTTTTGCTAGAAATAAAGTTTAAATATATGTTTTTGGGTATGCTTCCTCAAACTATTAGAATTAGAGGAAAAACTTTAATAGGTTAGCATCTTTCATAAAACAAATATTTGCTGAATGAATGAATAAGAAACATTAGTACCTACACAGATATAGATTCACTGTGCAGCTAATGAATGAGCCTTATCAGTGTACTCATATGTTCATATGTTACGAAAAAGTTGTAAAAGTTGTACATTCTAAGAAACCTAACCACCTCCTCTTTCTTTTCTGATCTCCTTTTCACCACACTCAAGACAATGGTGTTGAAATGGCAGTGGGCATTTTTGGAATCTAAGAGAAAATGGAATTATGGACACATTTATTAGGGTTTTGTAGGATATTTGTGTGGTTTTCATCCACTTCTGCGTGTAGATCACTAACCATCAGAGCTGCCAGCCTGCTACTGGCTCTGGTACCAACTCACCCTGAATTATATCAGAAAAATGCAGCACCAGAAAATTTCAGGGTTAAGAAAATTGCATAAAATCCTTGGTGCTAGGAGTTTCTGGGTAGCAGAGAAGACACAGCATTTGAAATGTAGAATCTTGAAGTTAATTTGGAGAGAATTTTCCCAAATACCAAATTGTATCAAATTATGGGTACAGAATTTGATTCTCATTTATGACTTGGTCAAAGTAATTCTCTTGTCAGCCATATAATTATAAATGTACCATACTTTTAAATTTGTAAATGGGAATTTCTTAAAAGAGAAGTGCTTAACATTTGTAAAAGTATGAACATTTAACATTACTAGGAGCGGCATGTGTGTTTGTTAAGAGTATATATGAAAGAAGCATGATGAAGTTATTTCCTAAATTTGACACCTTAAAAGGTCATTACTAATGAGTTACAGTGCTTAAAGAAACTTATAAACTACCAATAATAAAACCAAATTTAAACTTCCAGGTTAGAGGAAAGACTAAATTGTGTTTCCATTCTTCCTACAGAAAATATTAAAAATCATTATTCTATGAAGAGTTAATCAAAGAATATGTAGCCAAAAATGCAGGGAAAGGACACTCTGGGGTGTCTAATCCAGTTAATCAATAAAAATGTTATTTTGTTTTTTGTATTTTGTAATGTTTGTAGTAATTTTTAAATTTTTAGTATAATTAATTTGTAGGGATTTTAGTTTACATTTTAAATAAGTACTAGTTTTTAACCTAATTATATATTTTTTATTTGGGAGCCTCCCCTATTTCTATAAGCTATATGCTCCTCACAAAAGAAAATGTTCACCTATAGATGGAATTTTTCCTAGACTATTTTGCAAATGGAGGTATGAATAGTATAATACATACATTTTATGATAATGTTAGACAAATATATAAACCCATGCCATTACCTCAATCAAGACACAGAATATTTTAATCACCTCAAAATATTCCCTTGTGGTTCTTTTAGTCAATACTCACTACTCATACCAAGCTCTAGGCAACCACTATTCTGCTTTCTTTCACTGTAGTTTAGAGTCGTTTATTTCAGACTTTCATATGAATTGAATCATACTGTATGTTCTCTTTTGCACCTGTCTTCTTTTGGCAGTTTAATATATTTTTTTTAGATTCATCCATAATGTTGCGAGGATCAATAGTTAATTCCATCTTATTGTTAAATAGTATTTATTGATAGACAGTTGGGTTAAGACCACTTTTGCCTATTAGAAATAAAGTTATATTCATGTACATGTTTTTATGTGGACATATGTTCTTTATCTCACCTGACTAAATGCTCAGAAGTGAAAATTCTGAATCATATGGTCAGTATACACTTATGAAATTTTAACTTTTAATTAGTCTGTGGCACCCTTTCATATCTAGCTAAGTTTTTCATATATTCAGTCAATAAATATTTATGGACTGTGAAAGATACCAGAGGATCATAGCTGAATACAACACAAACCTTAGTTTAAAGAAAAGAAGGCAAACGTTTCAAAGTTGGAAGTTCTCAGGATTTGTGGTTAGGAAAGTCTTAAATTGGAGCTTAAAGGAATTGTGAGAGTGTTCAAGGCAGATATTGGGTAAGGATACCACAGTCAGACAAATTATCATGTGCAAGGTCATGGAGGTTTGAAAAGCATAGTGAATCTGGTAATTGCCACTTGTTTGGTATTGTAGGGAAGCTAAGAATATTAGATGAAGATAGAGCAGTAAGCTGGGTAAATCAAGGAGAACCGCAATACTATGAAAATGTATTATTTTCTTAGTGAGGTCTTACCTTACTCCTGGTGTGGCTAATCACTTCCCCCTGGGCCTGCAGCATATTTGAGAATATTTCTCTTTAGTATATTGTGTGAATTTATGTTTATATCTCCTCTACTTTATTATGAGTTTTTGTGGTGTATCTTGACTATCGTCAATAGTCACAATAAGTATTAGGGTATTAGAAGATTGGAGTTTTAAGTCAGTTGCAGTGGCATGTGCCTGTAATCCCAGCAACTGAGGAGGCTGAAGCAGAAGGATCACAACTTCAAAGCCAGCCTCAGCAACTTAATAAGACCTTAAGCAACTTAGGGAGACCTTGTCTCAAAAATAAAAAAATAAAAAGTGCTAAGGCTGTGGCTCAGTGGGTAAGCACCCCTGGGTTCAATTCCTGGTACAAAAAGAGAAAAGAAAGTTGAGGTTAAAAAGAATGAATAAACATGGGCTGGGGCTGTAACTCTGTGGCAGAGCGCCTGCCTTGCATGTGTGAGGCACTGGGTTCGATCCTCAGCACCACATTTAAAAAAAAAAAAAATGAGAAAGAATGAAATAACTTACTCTGTCACTGAATAGGTTTGTGAAAAATTTTTTCTCAAAGACCTATGAGGCAACCTTTGTGAAGGAACATTAGAAATGCATATTTATTTCTCTGCTGAAGCAAGGTCAAGCGTATAATCGTCTTATGAACTTGATTTATTATTTTCAATTGTTTTTATGATCAATACTGATTTCATAGCCTCATTGACTTTGGAATGATCTGCATGGATGGCTAAGATAGTTGAAATGAATGGATCAACTGTGCAGTAGTTTCCTTAATTTTGTGGAAAAATTGGCCTTAAAATTGTAGTGCTGGGAGAAAAAACCCTTTGTTTAACAGAAGTTAGAAATCTTTATATATCAGGACCTATTTATAAATTGATGCTGTATTTTCTAATGGCATTTTCATTTGTGCCAGACCTCATAAAATTCTATTATTTTCATGATCTTTATGTACACAGATTTGACTAGGCAAAGAGCCCACTTTTATTTATGAGAATATGGCAATTTGTTGTAATAATCATATTTATTTCATTGCCCATTCACTTTAGCAATAGGAAAATAAATACACAATAAGAGAGGCAAGAAGTCTGAAAGGAAAGCAATTTTGAAAAATAGAATGATAACAATGAGTTATGAAGGAGATGGGATGTTCTGAACTATTAATGAATTAAATTTGGAATGATCATGTAATTAGTCATCTAAAACAAACTATTCTTGAGAGTTAAAGGGGCAAGAAAAATGATTCTTCCAAGACAACAGGTGACATGTGAACTCTCCCAGGCAGAAGAGTATTATCACATTAAAATACTCCCTCCAAATCCTTTAATTTCAGATTGCTGTTACTTCTTATCTCTGTCATCTAGAACACTAATTAATGGATCTAGGAACATTTATAGCTCTTAAATTTTTAAAAATGCTCATGCAGACACTTTTCTTAATGGAATGACCATTGTAGTCCAACTAGGGAGACATTATTTTTCCAATTGCTATGGAAGTTTTAAGAACTATATGAGGTGATAGGTATGTTAATTTGCCTGTGTTCATTAGTCACTTCTCTGTTGTGTTTATGAAGATAAATACATCAAAACTTTATGCTATATTCCTTAAATATATACAATAAAAATAAAATGAAAATAGAAAAAATAAGAAAGGAATGATATTGACTTTAGGGGATAGTTGACATGAACTTGAGGATAGAAGTCAGTAAATGACTGAGAGATTCCTACCAAATTATAGTCTTTAAATTTGGAAGGGTAGTTTAATATTTTTCAGGTCAAGATGCATTCATTTTTAAATTTTTTATTCTTCGCACATTGACTGGACCCCCAGTTACTCTGCTGGTTGTTGAGAATACAATGGTGAACCAGATGTAGTCATTGATCCTTGGGGATGGAGAGTGAAATGGTTGGTGAGGTGCGTATTAGAGGGAAACCATTTTGTATTTGATTCTGAAATCCTGGCTTCAAACAATAGTTTCAACAGTTATTGCATAGCTGAATTAAGTGTACATTCTCTAAAAGGTGATTTGGAAACACAGTACCTTTTATATATATACATATATTTTCTCAGGCTTTTTGTTTTACTTAATCAACAATTTTCTTCTCTCCAATTCCCTAATTTTCCAAGCACAAGTTAGCTTGTTTTGGTAAAACTCTTTGATATTCCTTAGAGTTTTTCTGTGTTTGAACTCAGTTTGTAATCTTGATCTTGCTTCTGAAGCATTTAAAAAATGTTTTAGAATCTCTTTTTAAAAAACAATTTGAGCTTTATTGATCCGTAGAGCTTGAATTTCAAATGCACAGAAAGATACTTAAATGCATTTTGGTAATAAATGCTTCAAAATTAAATACCTTGAGAATTATTAAAGAGAAAATTAAATTTTAGAACAAATCTGTTGTGAGATTGAGTGCAATTGTAAGAATTTGGGTTTGTGTATTTGGTGAGAATGAACTATTCATCTTGTTCTTTTACCTTGTTAACTTTTGTACAAAAGTAAAGCATATGTATCTTTGAATTTATTCAACACAAATTTGAAGAACTACCACCTGGGAAGATGAGGGAGCTATGAAAATAAATAAGAATACTCCCTTTACATAGCCTGTGTTCTGTTAGACAAAATAGGTACATAAAGAAATAGAATTATGCAACTTTTCAAGAGCTAGTATAATGATTAAAAGAAGAGATTGAGGGTCTCTAAATCTCAGGTTAGAGTATTAGTGTGCCAAGTCATATAACTGAAGAATTCACTTATCCTCCACTACTTCATTGTTTTGTTAGTATCTAACTCCCGGGGTGATTGTGAACATTAAATGGTTCACACAAAGTGCTCAGCCCAATATGAAGTACTCTAAGATGCTCATTGAGTGCTACTATTGTGTACAGTTCAGTTCTAGAGAAGGGAGTGGTCAAATGTACCTGACAGGTAGCTTCAAGAAATCACAAAAATAGACAAAATAATTTTTAATGTCCTAAATCTATTAGATATTAATGGTCAATTAAAAGTTCATGAGACAGCTTGATGATGTTATTTTTTTCAGATTCTTTTTTTTCCTTTACTGTCCCCATTCCCCCCCACCAAAGTTTCTCCATTCTTTGTGAGTCTTCTCCCCTATTATAGATCAGCATCCACTTATCAGAGAGAACATTCAGCATTTGGATTTTTGGGATTGGCTTACTTCACTTAGCATGATATTCTCCAACTCCATCCATTTACCTGCAAATGCCATAATTTTATTCTATTTACTGAGTAATATCCCATTGTGTATATATACCACAGTCTCCTTATCCATTCATCTCTTGAAGGACATCTAGGTTGGTTTGACATTTTAGCTATTGTGAATTGAGCTGCTATAAACATTGAAGTGGTTGCATCACTGTAGTATGCTGTCTTTAAGTCCTTTGGGTATAGACCGAGGAGTGGGATAGCTGGGTCAAATGGTTGTTTCATTTCAAGTTTTCAAAGGAATCTCCATACTGCTTTCCAGATTGGTTGTAGCAATTTGCAGTCCCACCAGCAATGTATGAGTGTGCCTTTTCCACCACATTCTTGCTAACACTTATTGTTGCCTGTTTTCTTGATAATTGCCATTCTGACTGGCATGAGATGAAATCTTAGAGTAGTTTTGATTTGCATTTCTCTAATTGCTAGAGATGTTGAACATTTTTTCATATGTCTGTTGTTTGAATGTATATCTTCTTCTGAGAAGTGTCTGTTCAGCTTCTTAGCCCATTTATTGATTGGGTTTTTTGTTTTATGGGGGTTAAGCTTTTTGAGTTCTTTATATATCCTGGAGATTAGTGCTCTGTCTGATGTGCATGTGGCAAAGATTTGTTCCCAGAATGTCCGCTATCTGTTCACTTCATTGTTTCTTTTGCTGAGAAGAAGCTTTTTAGTTTGAATCCATCCCATTTATTGATTCTTGATTTTACTTCTTGTGCTATAGGAGTCTTGTTAAGAAAGTAAGGTCCTAATCTGATATGATGAAGATTTGGGCCTATTTTTTCTTCTATTAGGCATAGGGTCTCTGATCTAATTCCCAGATCCTTGATCTACTTTGGGTTGAATTTTGTGCATGGTGAGAGATAGAGGTTTAGTTTCATTTTGTTGCATCTGGATTTCCAGTTTTCCCAGCATCATTTGTTGAACAGGCTATCTTTTCTCCAATGTACGTGTCTGGCACCTTTGTCTAGTATAAGATAACTGTATTAAAGTGGGTTTGTCTTTGTGTCTTCTATTCTGTACCATTGGTCTACATGTCTATTTTGGTGCCAGTACCATGCAGTTTTTGTTACTATAGCTTTGCTGTATAGTTTAAGATCTGGTATTGTGGTACCTCCTGCTTCACTCTTCTTGCTAAGGATTGCTTTGGCTATTCTGAGTCTCTTATTCTTCCAAATGAATTTCATGATTTCCTTTTCTATTTCTATAAGGAATGACATGATTTTATTTGAAACCGCATGGAATCTATATAGTGCTTTGGGTAGTATGGCCATTTTGACAATATTGATTCTGTCTATTCAAGAACATGGGAGAATTTTCCATCTTCTAAGGTCTTGTTCAATTTCTTTCTTTAGTGTCTTTTAGTTTTCACTGTAGAGGTCTTTCACCTCTCTTGTTAAATTGATTCCCAAGTATTTTATTTTATTTTTTGAGGATATTGTTAATGGGTTAGTTTTCCTAATTTCTCTTTCAGAGGGTTCATCACTGATGTATAGAAATACAATTGATTTATAGGTGTTGATTTTATATCCTGCTACTTTGCTGAATTCATTTATTAATTCTAGAAATTTTCTAGTGGAGTTTTTTGGATCCTCTGATTACAGAATCATTTCATTGGCAAATAATGATAGTTTGAGTTCTTCTTTGCCTGTTCTTATCTAGAGGGTGCGCTTTTTGAAGAATTACTACATTGGTAGATAAAGAAGCTATGAAAATTATTTGATCTCAGATCCATTCTCTGTCATTTTTCTTTCTTTCTTTTGTTTTTTGATCTGAACAATGCAAAATGCATTTCTCTTGTTTCTTTGTATTGCATTTAAGTTAGACTTTCCACTAGAAAACACTGATGCAGATGAACACAATGTACAGGCAATTATAGTATGGAATAATACCTACTATCCTACACTCTCCTAGGGACAAGCAAAAATAGAAAAAATAAGAAAGGAATGATACTGACTTTAAGGGATGATGGAAGGAAAGAAGAGTATTTCTCTCTCTCTCTTTTCTATATCAGACATACGGGCAGTAACCATGACTCCCCTGTGATTCAGCTTCTTATGGTAAGCCATTTCTTTTCAACTTGCAGTTCCTCCTAGAATCCAACTTCTATCAGCTTTGACACTTCTGTTACCCCTCTGCCTTCCTTTGTCCCTCAAGCCTTAGTGATTACTAGTGGGGTTAGGATCTTCCTGTAGTCCCTGCAGAGGTCGATTGCAGAGTTTACTTACCTACCCCTACCTTGTTGTCTTTCAACAGTTAATATATCCTTGTAATTAATTTGTCTTCTTAAATTCTCTGTATTGAACCAGCTGGGATGGTAATTTTGTCTCCTTGGCTGGGCACTGACCAATATAATGAATGAATTATGGATGTTTTATCGTTCTTGATGGTCTTTTGCTGGGAGTTTATATGGCTAAGCAGAGTATATACAAGAAAAAAAATAAAAAATCAACATGGTGTGTTAATTTTTAAAAATGTCAAGAATATTCATGAGTTTGAAAAGTTTTGGGGAGTCTTCACTTATTGCTTGCTATTAGATATGGCTGATAGAATGATATAGTTTGTTGACGAGTATTATTTGTAATATGTAGACACTTTCAAAGCAATTATGGAAGTAAGATGATGTTACATGTTCTCAGTGCTATTTGTCAGTTTCCAGTTGTTAGAATGTTATTAAGGATGCTTCCATGTAGTGAATGAGTTGGAACAAGTAATTTCATAGGACTCTTCTCCTTCCTCCACCCCGTAAATGAGAGGCAACAGAGTATTTTGTCTCTTTGTGTTTCTGTCATTGTCTATTATAGAGCTTTCAGAAAATGTAGGACCACAGCATATTTTTGTAAGTTTACAGTCAAGACCGTGCATCTGGACATATGCTTGTTTTTACTTGCTTTCCTTTCCTTGAGATGATGTGAGTGTATAATAAGGAAGGAAAAATTCAATCCATTTTCTGTTGTCTCCTTTTGATTTCATTCAAATATACATCATCACTACTAATAATGGCTACAGTAGCCCAGTGAATAACTCATTCTTGGCGTCTTTCTCCAAATTCCAATATGTACATTTGTCTATCCTATCCCCATTTAGGATCCACTCATACCCGTTTCCTTTTCCTTTGTCTAAACCTTCTATGGGACTTCACTTTGGTTTTCACCTAGGCAAGTCCCTCCTCTTTCTTTCATGCCATCTCTTTCATGGCACTTTCTCAGATGTTCTTTGATGAGAATTAATTTCTTTTTTTATCTTTTTTTGTACCTCTTTAAGTGCTTTTCACAGTGAATTGTAGTGATTTCTCTGTCTGATTTCCTATGAGATTTTGAGCATTTTGAAAGTAGGAACCAATTTTATTCATCTTTTTTTTTTTTTTAAATCTTTGTTACCTAGTACTTTGCCTTCCATATGTTAAGTATTCAGTAAATGAATAATGAAGTAATATCATTTTGTCTTTTCTAATTTATACTTATATTTGATAATTTATGCTTTTGCCTCATCTATTAGATTGTAAACTTTTTGGAGAGGATAGTCATGCAAAAGTGACCCTTTCTTTTGCTTCTGGTTTGGGTTGTTGCCTGTGCTAGAGCTTTCTACTTTCAGTATAGTACCTGGTCATATTAGGAGTTCAGCAAATTTTTGTTGAATCTGAACAAATTTGAGAGCTTAATCCTTATAGAAAGTTTCAGAGAATGATCCATCATGCTGTTCAACTCCTGGAAATCAAAACTAATTTTTGAGCAGTTGCTTCAGAAAAATAAGTCACAGAGCTATAATAATCTGGGGATATACAAAATAAACTAAGTACTGATATCTGTGTTACCTTAACACCAAAATACATTTTAAAGTTCAGTTTTAGGTTACAAATCATTTCAGCATCAAATAGACATGCATATGTAATGTAATTCTCAATTATGAAGCTTAAGGAAAGATGTGCATAAACATTCATATTCATTGACTATATGTGGGTACAATTTTATAATTATGTGGTACGTACCATACTCATCAAGATCCTGGAAGAAAACAGGATGTACATTTAAACTGGGTGATTGGAGCAGAGTTTAGCAAAGAAACTACTTGCATGTTGTTAAAAAGCAAACAAGGGTGAGTTCAGTGCCCTCAGGGCCTAGTAATTAGAGGGAGAAGTTACCAAGGAAATAGAGTAGCTGCCAGGAGACAGAGATTGGGAAAAACTCCCTCAGAGGAACAGTTGGCTTTTATGGATCTTTAGCCAACCCAAGGCTATATAGCAGGAAATGAGTCAAGGAGGAAGCAACTTAATCTTATTCCCCTCCTGTCCTCTGACCTGCTAGTGCCATTGGGTGAGCCCAACTGATAGAAGTCATGAAGACCATTTGATGTAGCTAGGAGATAGGATGGCGAAGGGCAGGGGCACAAGTGATACGACTAGCACAGGGGCTAGCACAACTAGCACTTGCTTCTGGGGATAGAAGAGTGCCCCTTAATTATATGTATTTCCCTTGTTCCCAAATAAGGACAGATATTTAAGTGAGAAGATAGGATAACTTTCTCCTTGGAAAACTTGGTACTAATTATCCCAACTTTTTATAGATTGTAGTCTCATGATATATTATAGTTGGATATGAAATAAATCCTCTGCCAAATAATTTTAAGGGGATTCTATTCATTATATAAATTAACATACATAGTCATCAAACATCAACTTCTATCACATAATTATAAACACACACACACACACACACATATGCATATGATTTAACTTTTATGAGAAACCAGAAAACTCTAGTGTAATCAGGGGTATTTGGAGATAGACCTTGAAGACTTCCTCAATTATTTGTGGTGAGATATGTATGCGCGCGTGCGAATGTGTGTGTGTGTTGGCTTTTTCCACTGTCGTTTTCTGAGGCTACTAACTTTGATTTGTAAGAGGGTTTGGAGAATTAGAGCAGTTACATAATGCCTTTGCTTTCCCGTTTAAACTCCAGCTTCAAATTTTTCTGAGATAATTTATTTTCTATCCCTTTAATCATTTTGCCTGTTCTTTGGACTATTTCCAGTTTCTCCACATTCTTCTAAGTAAAGCTTAACTATTACAAAGGGCTATTCTGGGAAATCATTACTTAAAGAAAAATTGTTAAAGCATTTAAAAGTTTAAAAATGGCTACATAGATGTTAAAAAATGAAATGTTCCTGTCTAATAATGCTGATAGTGGAATTGTAGTAAATTAAATTACATTAGGTCAGAGCATAAAACCTTGAATGATAGTCAAGCATATCAGGACCTAAGAAAGAAACTTTTGTTAAGAGAAAGTGACTGTGAAAAGCCAAAAATAAAACTGTAAGATGAGAGAACTTTTCCTTACACAATCACTAAAAATCCTCTCAGAAGATGAGGAATTAACTCCTTGGTTTAGGAAGTTGAGATGCTAAAGTGGACACAAATCTTAAAGAAGCTCAGATACTTCATTATATTAGGAGAAAAAGAAAGAAAGAAAGAAAGAAAATTTGACCTGAGAGAAAAAGTTCATGTTACTGTATACTGAAAGAAGGAAAGCCAAGTTATCAAAGTAGTTTATATCGCAAACATTCTCCTAGTTGCCTTATATGCTTTATTTCATTTTAAAAAATCAATCATGAGAGGTAGAATATTATCACCTTTTATTTAATTAAAACATTAACTTAAATTTGAATATAACTTGGTTTAATCTAAGAGCCTGTTTCCCATTAGGATATAGGTAGTTTTCTAGTTAAAACACTGTGCCAGGAAAGTATTACATTTTAACATAGTATTTTTGTTTGTTTTTAAGTTCAAACTTTTGACAAATTATTTGTGAATTTAGGGTATTCAAAACTCAAAATGATCTTAAAATCATATCTGATCTGTAAATTCAATAGCATCAAATATATATTGCAAAAAGGAAAAAAAGGGGGGAGACCTCATGAAAATAGAAGGAAGACCAGGAGAATGGAGGAAGGGGTTTAAGGAATGAAGGAGGTGAGGCAAAGTAGAGGTATTGGGGAATGAAATTGACCAATTGTGTGTATGTATGTCTAACTACGAATCCCTCTTTTATGTATAATTATAATGTACAAATAAAAATAAATATATCTTGCAGAGAAAAAGAGGTACAGAATTATATTTTTAAAATGAGAAAGTCTTTAGGAATTTCTGATATGTAAGAATATGAAGATTTGGAAAGAGGACAGAAAAATACTAATTCTGCATAAGCAAGTTGATGTTTTATTTAATGATTGATAAAATATTTATATATACTTTATCCCAATTTTCTCTTTAAATATAACTGGGTGCTATGGTTTTGGTGTGATTTGTCCCCTAAGGATTCGTGTTTGGAGGCTTGGTCCCCACTGCGGTGATGCTGGGGAATCTCTGAGAGGTGGGGCCTAGTGGGAGGGCCTTAGATCACTGAGGACATGCTCTTAGAAGGGATGAAGATATTTCTGTGGGGCGCTGGGTTAATTTTCATGAGTCACTAGGTTTTCTTGAGTGGGTTGTTATAAAAGAAAGGGCCTGGCTTCTCATTAGCCTCTGTGGCTTCCTGCCTAGTGATGTGCTGCTGCTAGCATGGTAATGCCATTAATCTGGAGGTTTTCATCAGGGTTGAGCTTAAGTCAATACCATGTCCTTGAACTTCCAGAACCATAAATTAAATAAACATTTTTTTTTGTTTATAAAACTCCTCAGCCTCAGTTATTTCACTGTAGTAATGAAAAATGGAGTAATACTATGTATTTGTAAAATAGCCTGCATAGATAACTTGACATGAAGAGCATCTCATTTCTGGGTTTGGCAAACTGGATTTCAGTTGGATAATGCCTTCTATCTTCCATCTATGGAATACAATAGGATTCAAAACACATCTCTATTTTTCAACTTGTTCTTTTTAGATATACATGGAGTGTAACTTACCTAAATTAGGATCCCATTCTCATGGTTGTACATAATGTGGAGTTTCAACAGTGATGTATTTATATATGAGCATAGGAAAGTTATGTCAGAGTCATTTCACTGTTCCTAATTCTTTCTTCCCTCCCTTCCCTTAATACCTCACCCCTTTGATATGTGTTAGCATCTGCATATTAGAAAGAACATTTGACTTTTGGTTTTTGGGAATTGGCTTATTTTACTTAGCATGATATTCTCCTGATCCACCCATTTGCCAGCAAGGTCATAAAGTCATTCTTTTATTATGGCTGAGTAATATTCCATTGTATAGGTATACCTAGTGGATAATGGTCATTATCCATTCATATGTTGAAGGGCACCAAGGTTGGTTCCAGCTTAGCTATTGTGAGTTGAGCTTCTATAAACATTAATGTAGCTGTATCACCATAGTATGCTGATTTTAACTCCTTTGGATGTATATCAAGGAGTGGTATAACTGGATCAAATGATTATTCCATTCCTAGTTTTTTGGAGAATCTCCATACCACTTTTCAGAGTGGTTGCACCAATTTACAGTCCTACCAGCAACTTATGAGTGAACCTCTTTCCCTACATCCTCACCAGCATTTATTGTGGCTTGTATTCTTGATTGTTGCCATTCTGCCTATAGTAAGATGAAATTTGCATTTCTCTGATTGCTAGAGATGCTGAATGTTTTTCATATATTTGTTGGCCATTTTATTTCCTCTTTTGTAAGGTGCCTGTTCAGTTCCTTTGCCCATTTGCTGATGGGGTATTTGCTTTTTTGGTGTTCAGGTTTTTTAGATCTTTATATATGCTGGAGATTAATGCTCTATCTAAGGTGTAGGTAGCAAAGATTTTCTCTTATTCTGTAGACTCTCTCTTCACATTCTTTATTGTTTCCTTTGCTGTGAAGAAGCTTTTTAGTTTGATACCGTCCCATATATTGATTCTTTTCTGTAAAATAGTGTTTTAGTTATATATGGACAAAATATCTTTATTTTACTTATTTATTTTTATGTGGTGCTAAGGATGGAATCCAGTGTCTCACATGTGTTAGGCAGACACTCTACCACTGAGCTACAACCTCAGCTCCCTCATTTATTGATTCTTGATTTTACTTCTTTGTGCTTTAGGAATCTTGTTGAGGAAGTTGTTTCCTAAGCCAAAATTGTATCTCTTTTAAGATGTGAAGTTCACACTTACTGAGTTTTAAGTATTGTTTATAAGTCCATCGTTTTAGTAAATGTAGTTGAGAGACATGCTTACAAAATTTCTGCCTTGTTTTCTGTCACTCTGATTATCAAGAACACCAGAAATTCCAGAGCAGTAATTTTTAAGTATATACCAAATGCCTAATAGTGTGCTAGCCACATTTTATATGTTCCCTTGGTGTTCAACCCAGTTATATAAGTTGATAAAAGTGTTTTGTGCTTTAAATGAGATCTTCTATAATTTTGAATTAAGTCATTACTGAATTTCCAAACCAAAAGTTTTCAAGTACCAACAATATTCTACATCCTATGCTGAACACTTTATATATAAACATGATTCAGAGATCATGTCTACCATCGAAAAGCTCATTGCATATTGTGAGAAAAACATTTAAACACTCATGTTCTGGGAGACGTATATGGTACCCTGGAAGAGAACACCGATGGGATCTTGGGGAAATAGTATTGGGATTTTATATAGAGTTGTATGTAGAATCCTAAGTAGGAGCTTTGGAACTCACAATTGAGTCCTCTCAGAAAAAAATGAGAATTTTTGAATAACCTAAGTTTTATTAGCATTGTATCATAACAGGAGTTGTGTGCAAGTATTCTTATGCATTTATGCCTGAGTTTTTCACTGTGTGTATAAATTCAAGAGGTACCAGTGTAGTACAGTTTAGGATCTCTGCAGCTGAGCAGTATGCACTTATGCCATAGTCTTGAACATTCTTCTGTGACGAATATGTAATCCTTCATTAACTTGTCTTGCATATATCTTTCCAGTTTCTCCTAACTTGTATGTCTTTTCATAAAGCCTCTTTGGTGATTTTGTTACAATTCTCTAGACATGTTAAATAAAACATTGGAAGACTTTCCTGTCATCATTATTTTGTCAGGGAAAAATATCTGAAGTTACCAGAAAAATATTAAGTTCTTTTTTACAAGTATTCAAGCAGATATTAGTTAAATAATTAGTAAATACATGTAATAGTTTCACTGTTCTTCAGTTAGGAATATTTTGCCATTTTAATTTTTCTTCTTTGAGCCATGAGTTGTATATTTTCAAAAGTGTACCATTTGTTTGGTCGTGCTTTTGTTATTTATTTCTCAGTTATATGAATTATGATATGTGTACTTCTTGAAAAATGTGACCAGGTTTCTGGCTTAGCATGTGTAATTTCTTTTACATTGTTCCAGGTATGCTTGAAGAAAGGCATGCTTTCCCAATATATGCTCTATTGCTATATGCTATATTCTATGAATGTCTCTGAAATCAGATTTTTGTGGTATTAAACTTTCTGTATCTTAACTGATTTTTGTCTACTTGATCTATGATTCATTATTTTTTTCCTTCATATAATGATCAGCTAAATTTTTAAGCGCATATAATTTTTATTTATTTATTTTAAAAAAATATTTATTTTTTACTTGTAGGTGGACAGAATATCTTTATTTTATTTTTATGTGGTGCTGATGATCGAACCCAGTGCCTCACATGTGCTAGGCGGGCACGCTACCACTACGCCATAACCCCAGCCCATAAGTGCATATAATTTTAATATTGCATTATTTTCCTTCTTAATCTAGTCCTTTAGTAGACAAAGAGCTTTTTAGATTTTTATTTCTATAAATGTTTTTGTTTCAAAATCTATTACATCCAATGCCACAAACTTCATTTTTTGTTTGAAAATAACTTGTATATATTTTCTTCCCTTTCAGTATAAATTTCAATTTTTTTTTCTGTGAAGTAGTTTATTTACTTTGATGGTTTCAATATAAATAGCTTTTGAAAGCACAAATATGAGAACCATCAAAATGATCCCAGAATGGAAATTAAAAGGATCTATAACAGTTATCAAAATGTTTATCTTTTTCTTGTTTTACTTTACTTTAATTTAATTTTAATTGATACATAACTCATAGATATTGTACAGATTAATGGTGTACTATATGATGTTTTTAATGCATGAATATATTTTGTAATGTTTAAATTAGGTTAAACTTATCTATCTTGAAACATTTTTCCTTCCTTCCTTCCTTCCTTCCTTCCTTCCTTCCTTCCTTCCTTCGTTCCTTCCTTCCTTCCTTTCTTTCTTTCTCTCTCTCTCTCTCTCTCTTTCTTTTTCTCTCTCTCTCTTTCTTTCTTTTGCAGTGGCAGAACAGCAAGGATTATGCTCAAAGCATAAAGTGGACCACTGTAACATTTCCCCACTGTCCTTGTTATTTATCAGGTGGGATGTGGACAGTTAAGGGCATTCATTATCAGAGCAGTCCAGAGGTCCACAGTGGCAGATGGCAGGTGACTGGACAAGGCATACATAGGGAAGGGTCATTTTAAGACAACAATAAACAAGACAGCAAAGCATTATTTTTTTGTAAGCAATTAGCACAAAAGCAATTAGTATTTCAGCCAGTCTCTGAAAATGAGGGCAATAACTCATAATTGTATCAGTGAAAAAGAGACCAAGTTTATCAATGTAGGAGGTTAGAAAGATTTGTAAGTATGAGAGCAGACTCAAATTAACTCAGGACAAATTTGTGACTTTAGAGTCCTTTGTGATCATTATTAGGCACTCTCACACAAGAACCCTTCTTTACAGCCTCCAGCTTTACTTGGTAGGGCTGACACAAGTTAAGTTACACAGCCTAAATTACATTAAAAAAATTGTTTTTCCTTTTAAATGTCTATGTAGCGCTGGGCAGGGTGGCAAATGCCTGTAATCCCAGTGGCTTGGGATGCTGAGACAGGAGGATTGTGAGTTCAAAGCCATCCTCAGCAATGGTGAGGTGCAAAGCAACTCAGTGAGACTCTGTCTCTAAATAAAATATGAAATAAGGCTGGGGATGTGGCTCAGTGGCTGAGTGCCCCTGAGTTCAATCTGCAGTACAAAAAAAAAAAAAATTAAATGTCTATGTAGGACTGTGCTCAGGCTGTATTCTCCTGCCAGTTGTTTCAGACTAAGTTGGTCTAACTGACCTTGTTCCTATCTACTCTTAAGAGTCAGCTGAAATTCCTCAGAGATCACTCCTGGGGATGTGTGTGAAGCATTTATCATTTCTTTATGGTGAAAATATTCAAAATTCTTTCTCCTGGACTTTTGAAATGTAAATTACATTAACCTTATCTATAGTCACCCTACTGTGAAATAGCAAACCAGAACTTCTTATTTATATCTAATTGTATCTTAGTACCCATTGATCAGCCTATCTTCCTCACTCCATCCCTCTTGCTCTCCTCAGAATTTGGTAACCACCATTCAACTCAACTTCTATAACTCAAATTTTGTAGATTGTACATATGAGTGAGATCATGTAGTACTTGTCTTTCTTGGCCTGGATTGTTTTGCTTAACATATTAGTAAGCAGTTTCATCCATATTGTTGCAAATGACAGGATTTCATTCTTTTAAGTAGCTGAGTAGCATTCCATTGTATATATGCACCACATTTTCTCTATCTATTCATCAGTTGATGGATATGTGAGTTCTTTGCATTGCTTGACTATTGTGAATAGGGCCACAATGAACATGGAAATGATGATATCTCTTTAACATACTTATTTAACTTTCTTTGGATAAATAAATACCCAGGAGTGGGATTGCTGAATCGTATTGATGTTCTATTTTTAATATTTTGAGGAATATGCACATAGGTTTTCCACAATGGTTGTACTAAATTAACATCACTACTAATAGGGTACAAGGGTTCCCTTTTCTCCACATTCTCACTAGCCCTTTTAATCTTTTATCTTTTTGATAAGAGCAACTTACAAGGGTAAGTTGATACCTCAGTGTGGTTTTGATCTGCATCACCCTGATGATTAGTAATGTAGAACATTTTTTAATACCTGATGGCTATTCACATGTCTTCTTTTGAGGAATGTCTATTTGAGTCTATTGCCCATTTAATTTTTTCTGTGCTATTATTAGAGTTTCTTCTATGTTTGAGTATTCATCCATTATAGATGTATCATTTATAAATATTTTGTCCTATTCTGTACGTTGCATGCTCACTCTGTTAATTGTTTTTATTGTTGTACAAAGTATTTTTTTTGTTTTGTTTTTTAGTTTGATAACATGCCAGTTTTGTAGTTTTGCTTTTTTTTTTTCCCTATGTTTTTGGGTTCTTGACCAAAAAATATTTGCCTATTCCAATATGCTGAAGCATTTCTCCTAGATTTCTTCTAGTAGTTTTACAGTTCCAGATCTTACATTTAAGTCTTTAATACACTTGAATTGATTTTTGTATGTTGTGAGAGATAGAGGTCTAATTTCATTCTTTTGCTTGTAGATATCCATTTTTTCCCAGCATCATTTATTGAAAGGGCTGCCTTTTCATTACTGTTAGGTTGGAGGCAGACACAGAAAACCAGACCCTGCTGCGCCGCGGCGCTGCACCAACACAAGGCCAGGAGCCAGCCCACATGCGACGAGCGCAGCACGCATGCGTCAAGCACACCAAGATGGCGGCCCCCAATGATCTGTACGGAAGAAAAAGCGAACTTACAGTACGGCTCTCAGCTCATACCGGAAGGGATCTGACATCACCAGCTGCACCAAACCAATCTCAGAAGACACTGGACTCTAAGTCAACACCTCTTCCTGGCCTCAAGCCTGCCTTTTCCGGATGGGAAGAGGCTATATAACCCTGTGTAACATGAGGCACAGCGCCATTTTCCCGACCTGTTCGAGCCTGGTGACTGGGCGGGGAACTGGTCCGGGAGCGTATTTCCTAGAATAAAAGCCTGTGTTGGTCCTGTTTCACTTCCATCTGGTCGTTCGTCTTACAATTACTATATGTTCTTATTACCTTTTGTGAAAATCAGTTGGCTGTACATGTGTGGGTTTACTTCTGGGCTCTGTATTTTGTTTCATTGGTTTGTGTCTGCTTTTATGTCAGTATCACACCATTTTGATTAGTATAGCTTTGTAGTATATTTTGAAGCCAGATAGTGTAATGCCTCCTGCTTTATTGTTTTTGTCCAAGATGGCTTTGGCTATTTGGGGTTCTGGATTTTATAAATTTTTAGGAATTTTTAGTTCTGTGAAGAGTACTATTGATATTTTGATTGGAACTATAATGATTCTATAGATCAATCTCAGTAGTGCAAACATTTTAACAATATTGATTCTTCTAGTCCATGAACATATGATATCTTTATTTTTTTTGTATGTGTCCTCTTCACTTTCTTTTATCAATGTTTTCATTGTAGAGATCTTTCACCTCTTTGGTTGAATAACTTGTAGGTATTTTATTTTATTTTTCATAGATATTCAAAATGATTCCTATGTCAGATACTTCGCAATACTACTGATTTTTGCATGATAATTTTATATCCTTTAAGTTTTCTGAATTTTTAAATTATTTCTAATAGATTTTTGGTGGGGTCTTTAGGGTTTTCTATGTATAAGATCAAGTCATTTTTTTTTTTTTGGTACCAGGTATTGAACTCAGGGGCACTTCATTTGCAGACAGTAACAATTTGATTTTCTCTTTTCAAATTTAAATGTCCTTTATTTCCTCTTGCTAAATTGACCCTTTTATCATTATATTATGACCTTCATTGTCTCTTTTTACTGCTTATGATTTAAAGTACATTTTATCTCATATAAATGTGGCTATTCCTGATTTATTTCAGTACCATTTGCATTTATATGTTATTCCATTTGTTGTTTTTAGTCTATGTGTATCCTTAGAGTGGAAGTGAGTTTCTTGTAAACAACATGTAGTTGTGTTTTTGTTTTTAATACATGGATGGCAGTCACTTTATGTCTTTTATTTGGAGAATTTAATCCATTTATATTCAAAGTAATTATGAAAAGGCAGTCTTACTACAGCAAATTTTTAAACCATTTTTTTAGTTTTATTGTAGTTCCTTTTTTTCTACCCTCACTCTCATACAGTGTTTCTCTATGGTTCAGAGATTTACTGTAGTAGTGTGTTTTAATTCCTTGCTTATATTTTTGGTTTGCCATGCTATAGACTTTTGCTTCCTGGCTACCATGAGGCTTACAAAAAATAAATCTTTTGATAATAACAAAAATTTGTTATTTTGAAATTAAGTAAGCTTATGTAATTATAAAACAATGTTGAAACAAATAAACTAAAGAATAAGAGAGAGGCTGTGGTGGTGGCTTAGTGGTAGAGCACTTGCCTCGCATGTGTGAAGCACTGGGTTCGATCCTCAGCACCACATATAAATACATAAAATAAAACAAAAATTAAAAAATATTTAAAAAAAGAATGAGAGAATATACTAATAAGAAATTTCTACACTTGCCCTTCATGCACCACCAAATTTTGAATTTTTGTTATTTTATTTTGAATTTTTAATATTATTTATCTCTTGACATATGAATGTAGTTATTACTTTTAATTTTTTTAGTCTTCCAACTAAATATAAATGTTTATATACTGAGTTTCAAACATTAGAGCATTCCAAATTTGTCTGTATAATTACTTTTACCAGTGAATTTTATCCTTTTCATGTTTTCTTCTTACTCTAAAATCTCTTTTTCCTAGTTTTAAGAACTCCCTTTATCATTTCTCATAGGAGATTTCTGGTAGAGACGTTTTTGCACAGATTGCATTTTTTTTTTTTTTTTTTTTAAATCTGGGCATGTCCTTCATTTATAAAAGATGGCTTCTTTGGGTACAGTATTCTCAATTAAAAGTGTGTGTGTGTGTGTGTGTTTTCCCCTCTAGTACTGTGAAAATCTCATGTTACTTTCTTCTGGCCTATAAGGATCCTGCTGAGAAGTCTCCTGCCAGGCAAGTTGGACACTTCTGTGTGTTAGGTGTTTCTTTTCTCTTATGGCCTTGAAACTCTTCTCTTTACTTTCTCCTTTAAAAAATTGATGATAAGATGTCTAAGGGAAGATTTGGTTTAGTTAAATCTAACTTGTGACCTTTGACCTTTCTGTTCCTCAATATTTATAACCTTCTTTAGGTTTGGAAAAGTTTCTGTTATTATTTCTTTGAATGATCTTTCTGCCCCTTTGAAATTCTCAAGTCCCAATAACTCAAGTATTTTCTCTTTAAATGTCTCAAAGTTCCCATGAGCTTTTTATTTCTCTTCATTCTTTTTTTGTCCTCCAACTGTATATTTTCAAATATCCTGTCTTCAAGATCATTAATGGTTTTTGTTCTGTTTGATCTATCCTGCTATCAATGTCATCTATTGTGTTGTAATTTTGCTTAGTATATTTTCCACCACAAAGATTTGTTTGATCTTAAAAAAATTGCTCTCATCTCTTTGTTTAGTATCTAAAATATTAATTTCTCTATTTTCTTGAATCTCATTTAGTTTTCTTAAAATAGCTGTTTAAAATTTTCTATCTGAAAGTTCTCCCTAATTCATTACTCTCTGATCAGTTTCTGTCACCTTGTTTTTAATATTAAGTGAGGTCATGTTTTCCTGAAAGCTCTTCATGCTTCTTGGTATGTGAGGTCATCTGGGTATTGAACAGCAGGTCCTTATTCCATTCTTCATAATCTGGTTTTGTTTGTTCCTGTCCTTCTAGAAATTCTAAATAGGCTGCTTATTTTCACTGAACCTGCGGTCACTTCCACTATTTCAGTACTGGATGATGCCTAACTTCAGGTTTATCATGAATCTTTTATTGGTATATTGTCATGGTTAATTTTGGTGACAATTGAGGGCAATCCAAGCCCAGGTTTGATGCAGATCTGCACTTTGCATGTTGTTTAATATGAACGGGTGGATTACCTGAAAAGGGTAGTCCATTTTCACAAACTTTTTCTATGGCCAGAGCATGGCCAGCTGCCCTATTCTCTGCCACTGGCCTGTGGTTGGGTACTGCAGGATTCTGATAAGGGGCATGATGAAAACTAGGCTCTGAGGTCATTCAGCACCAGCTCCTTATGTCTGAATCTATCTTTTATTAATTGAGTGACATTAGGCAAATTTCATTTAGTATATGTCCTCATTTTTAAAATGAAAATAACAATAAGCTAGCTTCCAAAGTCTCTATAAGGATTAAAGGAACATAGCAGTACTTCCAGCAGGTTGTTAGTGACTTCTTTAAGAATGCTGATATTGATGAAACTCCACAGTGTCAAGTCAGGGGGAGACCAGAGACTGCTAACCGCCAGCCACAGGGGAGCTCAGACCCATGGTAAGAGTTGCCTCAGAGACCCCTGTGTGAGGAGGCCCCACCCTAGTGAGGCCTGGGCCTGCCCCAGTTTGACTCCAGAGTTTCTGCACACAGGCAAGACAGAGGGCCCAAGCCTGCCCTCAGGGAACATCAAGGGTACCCAGCCAAAGGCAGAGCACAGCCTGCTATTCTCCAGCCCAGGGGAGCCACATTCACAGTAAGGGTCGCACACAGACTCTCCTGCTTGTGACCTTGCCTAAATGAGGCCTGGGTGCACCCCTAGTTCTGCTCCAGAGTTCCTGATCACCAGCAGAAGTGCAATAGAGGACCCAAAACAGCCCTCAGGGACTGCTACAGGAGCCCAGCCAAGGCCACTCCCACTGCCCCCTTGAGGTATGTACACTAGCTCTACCACCAATGTTAGTGGCAGTAGTGTCCATCTGGGGACTCTTGGGGACCAGAAGTAGCTCCAAGCTGAGATACAGGTAATCTGGAGTGCCAATACAAGATTGTAGGATAGAAGCTGCAATATCTCAGATTGGTATTGCAAGAAAGGAAGATACACAATCAACATGAAAAAACAAGGGAAGAAATGCCCCAAATGAACCTAGATACCACAGTAACAGAATCTATTGACAACAAAGTTGATGAAATGTCGATGAAAGAATTCAGAATGTACACAAATAAAATGATCTGTGAATTAAAGAATGACATAAGCGAGCAAATACAGGCAAAAATTGATCAATCCAACAAAGAAATAGGAGAGCAAATAAAGGCAAGCATGGATCATTCCAACAAAGGGATAAGAGAGGCAACTATTGATCATTACACGTAATCCATCACATCAATAGACTTGAAGATAAGAATCACATGATTCTATCAATTGACGCAGAGAAAGCATTTGACACAATACAGCACCTTTTCATGTTCAAAACACTAGAGAAACTAGGGATAGTAGGAACATACCTTAACTTTGTAAAAGGTATCTATGCTAAACCCAAGGCCAACATCATCCTAAATGGAGAAAAATTGGAAACATTCCCTCTAATAATGGGAACAAGACAGGGAGAAAAGATAGCCTGTTCAACAAATGGTGCTGGGAAAACTGGAAATCCAGATGCATCAAAATGAAACTAAACCCCTATTTCTCACCATGCACAAAATTCAACTCAAAATGGATCAAGGACCTGGGAATAAGACTAGAGACCCTATGCCTAATAGAAGAAAAAATAGGCCCAAATCTTCATCATGTCAGATTAGGACCATACTTCCTTAACAAGACTCCTATAGCACAAAAAGAAAGATCAAGAATCAATAAATGGGATGGATTCAAACTAAAAAGCTTCTTCTCAGAAAAAGAAACAATCAATGAAGTGAACAGAGAGCTGACATTCTGGGAACAAATCTTTGTCACACACACATCAGATAGAGCACTAATCTCCAGGATATATAAAGAACTCAAAAAATTTAACACCAAAAACAAACAACCTCATCAATAAATGGGCTAAGGAGCTGCATAGAAACTTCACAGAAGAAGATATACAATCCATCAACAGACATATAAAAAAATGTTCAACATCTCTAGCAATCAGAGAAATGCAAATCACAACTATGCTAAGATTCATCTCACACCAGTCAGAATGGCAATTACCAAGAATACAAACAACAATAAGTGTTGGCGAGGTTGTGGGGAAAAAGGCACGCTCATTCATTGCTGGTGGAACTGCAAATTGCTACAACCAATCTGGAAAGCAGTATGGAGATTCCTTAGAAAACTTGGAATGGAGCCACCATTTGACCCAGCTATGCCACTCCTTGGTCTATACCCAGAAGATTTTAAAACAGCATACTACAGTGATGCAGCCACTTCAATGTTTATAGCAGCTCAATTCACAATAGCTAACTGTGGAACCAACCTAGATGCCCTTCAACAGATGAATGGATAAAGAAACTGTGGTATATATATATATATATATAATGGAATATTACTCAGCAATAAGAGAGAATAAAATTATGGCATTTGCAGGTAAATGGATGGAGTTGGAGAATATGCTAGCTGAAGTAAGCCAATCTCAGAAAACCAAATGTCGAATGTACTCATTGATAAGTGGATGCTGATCCATAATGGGGGGAGGACACGGGAACAATGGAGGAACTCTGTTCACAGGGTGGAAGGGGGGAGGGGGCTTGGGGACAGTAAAGGTGGTGGAATATGATGGACATCTTAGCCCTAGTTTTATGTATGACTGTATGTATATTATGATTCTACATCACATACAACCAGAGAAATGAAATGTTATCCTCCATCTGTGTTCAATGAATCAAACTGCACTCTGCTCTCATGTAAACCTAAATAGAATAAACAAACAAACAAACAAATAAAAGAATGCTGATATTTTGCTGGTGTGGTGACATATACATGTCATCCCAGCAGCTTGCGAGGCTGAGGCAGGAGGATCGCAGATTCAAAGCCAGTCTCAGAAATTTAGGAAGGCCCTAAGTAACTTAGGGAGACCTTGCCTCAAAATAAAAGAAATAAAAAGGGCTGGAGATGAGACTCAGTGGTTAGGCACTCCTGAGTTCATTCTCTCCTATCAAAAACAAAAACAAAACAAAACAACAACAAAAAACACCTGAGATTTTTATAGCAGTAGCATTTAGGCTAGATCTGCAACAGTTTCTTCCCAATCAAGGAGAAAATGTTGCATAAAACAATGGAGTAATAATTCAAAACAGCAGGTTAGTGTCAAAAGAATGATATACATTTTACTGCAACTGATATTCAGTTCAAGGCAATGTGAGATCATTGTTGATATAACAGGTGGAAAGTCTTGTGAGGAGGTGAAATGTAATAAACTCTAAAAGTTACTAAAATATGAATAAAAGCAGGATGTTATCTATATAGATAACTAGGTAGATAGGTAGATAAGATAGAATTTATTAGAGGAATTAGCTTACATGGTTATGGGGAGGTTGAGAAGTTGTAGGGTCCCATGAAAATAAGTTTTTCAGAGTTTCTCTGAAACCTGGAGGACCAGCGAAGCCCAGTAGCATGGCTCAGTTCTAGTCCCAAAGCCCCAGAACCAGGGAATGCAGTGGTGTCACCATCAGTCCAAGACAAAAAGGATAGCACCAGGTGGGTGGGAAGTGTGTGCAAATCCCATCTGGAGAAGTTGCATTCTGAATTTCCAAAGCAGCAGAAGAAAGATCTCAAAAAACAACAAAAACAAAAACAAAAACAAAAACAAAACCAGGATGTGGGCTAATGGACCTCACAAACAAAATGCTGTTTGAGGAATTAATAAGTTAGAAGCATAGTGAGGTGAAATCTTAAGGGTTTTAGCTACCCTGTTATGGAGAAATAGGAGTTTATTTTACATATAGGAGACAATGAAGGTTCTGAATGTCATGATATATATTTCAAAGACTGATTTGAGGAGCTGAGCACAATGGCGCACACATGTAATCGCAGTGGTTTGGGAGGTGAAAGCAGGAAGATTGCTAGTTCAAAGCCAGCCTCAGCAACTTAGCAAGAACATGTCTCAAAATAAAATATAAAAAGGGCTGTGGGGATGTGACTCAGTGGTTAAGCACCTCTATGTTCAATCCCTGAGGGTCGGGGAGAAAAGACTGATTTTAAGATATTTGAGGAATTTATTGTAAAGACAAGATAGCGGAAGTACCAAGAGCACAAGGTTATTGGTGTAGTATAGGAATCACGTAAGAGAAGTTTGGGCTCAGGTGGGATTAGGTTAGATAAGTGAATTTTCTCTCTCTTTTTTGGGGGAGTGGGTACTGGGGATTTCATCCAGAGTCAATTTACCAGTGAGCTATAACCTCAGACCCTTTTTTAATTTTTTTATTTTGAGACAGGATCTCACTAAATTGCTTAGGGTCTTGCTAAAATGCTGAGGCTGGCCTTGAACTTGCAATCTTTCTTTCTCAGTCTCCTGAACCACTGGGATTACAGGTGTATACCTCTGTGAGACTTTTCTCTTTATCAAGGGCTCATTTTATCCAAAGGTAATGAATTTTAAAGGAAGATTGGAAAGTACTGTACATGCACTTTATATGAGATTGTTTCTAGCATTTTCTCTTTTTTGTACTGGGGATTAAACTCAGGGGCACTTGACCACTGAGCCACATCCCCAGCCCTATTTTGTATTTTATTTAGAGACAGAGTCTCACTGAGTTGCTTATTGCCTCAATTTTGCTGAGGCTGGCTTTGAAATCTCTATCCTCTTGCCTCAGCCTCCCAAGCTGCTGGGATTACAGGCAGGTGCCACTGCATCTGGCTAGCATTTTCTCTTATAGATGTGATTAAACACTGATGAATTTAAAGTTAATCTGTCACCAAATCTTTATTGTACCACTAGTATGCTGTAGAGTGTCCTAAGTATCAGGGATAAAGACATGCATTAGATAGACAAGACTTTTATTGTTGTGGATATTTTTTTTATTGTCGGGAAATCCTGAAGCAAATAGGAAAATGAAAAAAAAAAACTTGAAAACTTATAAAATAATTCCAGGACCATGAATATAAAACAAGTTAACATGACAGAGAAAGCCAGGAAGTAGCAATATTGAGAAAGGAATTTTGGAAGGCTTCCTTGAGAATGTGACATATAAATGGATACCTTAAATTTTTAGAGGAGTCATCATTCATAGAAATAGAATTTCTGGGAAAGGACAAATCAAATGTAAAAATTCAGAGGGGAAATTGGGCCTGCATTTCTCTTGTGGATAACAGGTAGTTTACTGAGGAATGTGACATAGCCTGACCACTTAGGCCAGGCAGGGCTGCAGGTGAATTGCTTCTTAAAAAACTAAGCATATGGGGATCAGCATAGTGGGCCCATTTTATAGAATTATTCTCTTAACCTCCCGTTCCTACCATTCACACCTGCCTGTCCCCTAACAGCTAGAGAAGTATGTGCAAAGGACAGTGTGGTAGGAAATGAAGCTGTGGAAGTAGACCGTGAAGATATCATCTGGGGTGTTGTTTTAGTTAGCTTTTTAGTTACTGTGACCAAAAGACCTGACAAGAGCAATAAGAGGAGGAAAGATTTATTTTGGCTCACAGTTTCAGAGGTCTCAGTCCATTGACAACCAACTTCATGGCTCTAAGCAGCTCAGGACAAGGCATTAATGAAGCAGAGAGAGCTCCACTCACCAGGAACAAAATATAAACCCCCAAAGCACATTCCCAGTGACCTACCTCCTCCATTCACACCGCCCTCTGCCTACATTACCACACAATTGATTCCAGTGGACTAATCCACTGATAAAGTTAAGGCTCTCATAGCCCATTCATTTTACCTGTGAAAATTATTGTATTGTCTAACACCTGAGCTTTTGGAGGGCGCTTCACATCTATATCATAAAAGGTGTTATAATTCACAGTAGTCAGTGATGTTTTTATTTTGTGTGTAATGGGGAAAAGTCAAAGTTTTATGTTCATCATGGCATGGCTGAATGTTGCTTATTAAAATATACTTTTGGCTGGTATTGGGAAAACAAAAGAAGATCAAACTGAAGACAAGAAGACCAACCTGTGGTTGTTTAGCTGGGAGCAGTTGGGATTTGTGCTAGGATGAGAGTAATAGAATTATAAAAATGCAAATCTTTGGGATATATTTTAGAGGCAGAATTTATAGCAGTTTTTGTCTGCTATCTAGAGGAATTAGTACCATTCTGAAAACCTTTAGTAGATTGAATGAATGATTTCTTTCATCAGTCCCCAAGGTGTGCTTGGAAGAAAAAAAGACAGATTATAAAATGCCAAAAACTAAATAAATATTTTCTTTGTGTCTACGTATTTTGTAAAATTCAGAAAGGAAACATAGACATATAAATTATGGTTATATTCATTTTTACCATTCTTAATAATGTATTATATATAATTTAATTATTATTATAAGTAAATGTGAAAAACCTAAAAACTACTTGAGAAGATAATTACTCTTCTAGCATTTGTATTTTAAAAAAATGCATCTTTATATTTGAATTCTGTCACCTATCTAGATATAATCTTTATTATGCCTTGTAAAAGAAACTAAGATGATATTCATAACTTAGTTAAATTAATCTAAATTCAATTTTAATTATATTTAAAATTTAACTAATTTCATTATCTACCCTATAAAAGAAAATTTTATGTATGTTTCCATCTCCCTTTTGTAATACTGTTTAAAAAGTGTAGGTTTGGCAGCTCAGCAAAGTGAAATTATCCCATGTATCTGCTGACTAGCCCCAGTATAGGGTTCTTTATGTCCCTTGCATTTGCTAAGCTAGTTACCTGAGGAGATCTATCATTTTGATAACAAGGAGAGAAGAGGAATCTCATGGCTACAGTAGCACACTGACATCAGCACTTCAGAGATTGTTTAGCTCTTTCACTTGATCCTGTAACTGCTCTCATCCTGATCTTTGTGTATAAAAACGAAAATAATATTTTGTCTGTGCCTTATAAATGTTCTAGTGCTTAATTATTGCTTGCAAACTTGTCTGAGCTTTCTGAAGGAGGGTACACATAATTATTCAGTCTCACAGATATATTCTGCTGAGATCTTTTTCCTGAATGCTGAATGGCAGATTATCCAAATTCATCACAGAATTGTGTGAGAGGTTTTGTAATGCTGATTACACATCACCGGGGAACAAATTAAGTCCATCGAATGCTTAACATATCAATCTGAAATCACACTGTACTTGACTAGGGGCCCTGTACTTTATTTACTAGATGAGCACTTACCTCTCCAAAAGAATTAGCTCTTCTATGGTGTTTTGATTGGCATAGTGGGGCCTTAGTAGGCAGGGCACTGTGTACTTATTGACAAAAGGAGACTTGTCCATGCCTAACTTTTGTGGGCCAATTTAGAAAGAACTAAATGAAATATTAGCATGCAATACCCATTATTCTGTTTTTCTAAGGAACAGATTAAGCCCAGGATTGGATATATGTTAAAATTTATAAGAGAACTTAGAGTTTTTCTTGTACATTTGAAACATAACCCTTTGGAACATATTAAGGTTAGTGATTTTCATGCAGGAAAAGGGAGAGGGTTGAGGAAGAGATAAATATAAAAATACATATTTCCAGGGCTAGAAAATCTTTTGTCACTTTTACAAACACAAGATTAGCAAGATAAAACCAGTAAGAGGAAAATAAATTAACTAATGGAAAAATAGGTAAAAGATATAAAGAGCTAATTTAGAGAAGAATCATCCAAATGATCACTAAGTACAATCATAGGATCTTAAAGTTTTAGTGGTCAGGGTAATGCAAATTAAAATTAAGAATGCACTATTATTTTATGTTCAATAGAGTAGTAAGAGAAAAAGAATGATTATACTTTATTGTACCTATTGCTGTTGGTGGGGAGAAGGGAGCCTCCTACCTATATCACTAGTGGAAGTGCAAAGAATTACAGCCCACTTGGGAAACCAATGTGACTACATTTATTGAATCTTACTTACATTTCCTGGAATCCATACAAATAAAAACACCAGGAAGTAAGGATAAATCCACATTGCCCACCAAAATTTACTCTCCTGTAGTAATTAATTGTAGCTGGAATATGATTGCTTGGCTGATCTTCCAAGGCTTCCTTGTGGCAATGTGTGGCCTAAAAGTCAACTTTTGTCCATGAAATGTGAGTGGAAGGGGTGTGTATCAATCCAGAGTTCACCCCTGCACCTCCCACATTTGCCTTTTTTCTCCAGTCTGGTGTTGGAATGCAATGACTAGAGCAACTTCAAGAGCTACATGTTAAGGATAATAAAGCTGTCCTCAGCCTGTCCTCAGCCTGGACCTGAACAAGCAAGTATGCTTATTCCATACCATTCCAAACATGGTATGGAACAGGCAACCTGTGGGCAGGAAATGACTGATGTGAATGGTAGTATAAAAGGGAAATAATCTTATTTCTTTTGTTGCTTATTGCAGTTTTTAGATCTCTTTATTCTAACAATGTAGCCATTCAATCTAATTAATAAATATGCCATAGAATACTATGGGACTGTTAAGAATAACATACCTAAGTAAGAGAGATTGTGTTTTAAGTAAAATAGAGAAGTTTATATAACATCAGATTTTTGTAAGATAAATATAGAAGCATATAACCCAGTAGGACACATGAACAAGGTTGGAAATTGAATAAACATAAAAGAGACAAATATAGCTGAAGTCATCAAGATAGAAATGACACAGATGCTATATAATGTAGAATCTGAAAGTAACAATAGAAAGCAGGCTTGGACTATTTCCTTCAAATTCTATGACTTACACTAAACCCATTGTTATCTTTTATGCTGTGTATTAGTTTTGAATTGCTGTAACCAAAAATACCTGACAAGAACAACTTAGGGGAAGGAAAGTTTACTTTGGCTCATTATTTCAGAGGTTTAGTCCATAGTGGGATTACTCCATTGCTCTGGACCCAAGATGAGGCAGAACATCATGGCAGAAGGGCATGGTGGAATAGCACTGCTTTATTCATGGTGGCTAGGAAGCAGAGAAATGATGGGGTAGGGGTCATAGGGAAGATGAACCCTTCCAGGGTGGGCCCCCAGTGATCCACCTCCTCTAACCACACCTTACCTATCTGCAGTTACAATAATCATCTGGTTAGTCCTTTCAAACTAGAATGTACCTATTTGTTTATAGTTCTCATAATCTAATCATTTCAACTCTGAACATTCCTACGTTAACACAGGAGCTTTTGGGGGTCACCTCATATCCAAATCATTAACAGGCTGTTTTTACAATTGTCTGCTTAGAATCATCACCTGGATGTTCTATTTATTTCATACATTAAAAGTTTATTCTCTTCATAGGAAACAATAAACATGTATTAAGCAAGTATTTTTAAGCATCTACAAAGTTTAAGGACTTGTGATACATGTTGGGGGATACAAAATTTTGGAAAAAAAAAAACCCTTGCCTTTCTTACATATTAGTAGTACATAATTAGATGAAAAAGAAGCCATAACGAGATAGTTCTAATAAAATGTAATGACTTTATTAATATAGGTCTGCATGGAGAGAGGAAGGAGACTTGAAGAAGGGTCCTTCAATTTCCAATGCTGTGAGTTCTTTCAGGGAGAAGTAGTATCAAGTGTAATGAATCTTTGTGCTTTGGTGACACATTGTCTTACTACTTTGTCTCATACAGTTGTAACTGGGGCTTCTTTAAAGTTGAAAGATTTAAAAGAAACACCCAACATGTACTTTGAAGTTGCTTTTTCCTTGCCAGCTTCATCTTATGCTGGGAGCACGGGATGCTTCTTCCCCACCCTAAGTCCTAGCACAAATGGCAAAATTAGAATTGTTTCACACCTCCAGGGTCTAGCCCTCAGTCTGACTGCTGAAGATCCATATGCATATTTCTCTTGCTCTTCTTTGAAATTTTAAAGTTCCTTTTGGTATCAGGAGGACAATTTTCTAGACGAGCTGTCTTACTGTTTTTGGCCAAACCATGGATAAATTCATTTCTTATTTCATCATTACTTTCAGTAACCATTTTCCTGATGCAGTAGGAGACAGAATATGTTATGTTGGGACCCCCAGGATCAGAGTTTTAGTTTACCTGTTAAGAGGGAAATATTGATTTTTTTTTCTTCCATACTCAGGAAATGTACCAGTCACACACTGTGCTAGGGAATAAGGTAAATTGATGGGGCTTCAAAGAACTCAGACTTGTGGGAAGTAGGGACGTGTAAGAAAAGGTGTCACAATGTTAAAACAAACTCAAGTTCAGAGAATACGCCTTTTAAAAAAATTGTAACAATATTCTCAGTACCAAAACATAACGTCTCTTGACTCTTAGGTCAAGGGTTGCTCTGTAATATTCCATGTGATACAACTGGATCCTGGGGTTTCCTTTATCAACATTTTGAGCCTCTGAATTCAAGTGATCCTGAAAAGTAGGATCCAGGTCTCTGATAGCTGACCACAGATAAATGTGGGAGGAATTGACTATAAGATGCTGACAGATTCCTTTAAGATGAGAACCTTTCAAATGCATGAGGCAGAATCACCAGAAAGATGTTATAAGGTTATCAACTTTCTTATTTATCTTTTTATTCATATTTCTCGGGCACTAAGGGCGAGAATTCAACTTTTCACTTTCAGATGCTTTGGAACCCATTCAAAAGAGAGCAGTCCTTGATAGATGGTATCCTTAAGTGCTCAGTGAAATTGTGCTGGAACAGATATACCATTTTTCTCTTCTGAATAATGACCCCAGAGAGAGAAATAATCTTAGAACCACAGCACTATAAGCATTCAAAGTTGGAAATATTTAAAGGTCATCTATTTTAATGATTCACTTGAAGCTTTAGGTCAAGTTTCTTATTATGACATTTCAAATCTTCCACAGACTGGCCCCAGCCTACTCTCCATCCATCTCTCTCGTATTGTTCATAGAGAAACCACCTGCTACAGCAAGATGTTCAACTGAAAATGGTTCAAGGGTCCAAGGAATGTAATAAATTATCCTTAAGGTGGCACTATTAGCTTGCTAGGGATGTTATAAGAAAGTACCACAAATTCGATGCCTTAAACAATAGAAATTTATTTTCTCACAGTTCTGGAAGCTAGAAGTCTGAGATCAAAGTACAGACAAACTTGACTTCTTCATAGAGCTGTGAGGTAGGAACTGTCTATGCCTCTCCCCTAACTTTGGTGGTTTTCTGATAGCCTTTGACATTCCTTGGCTTATAGAAGTATTACTCCAATCTCTGCTGTCATTTTTATATGGCATTCGTTTTCACATGGTAAGAGTGTCTGTGTCCAAAGTTCTTTTCACGAGGACATGTCATATTGTTTCAAGAGTTCAGCCTATTTGAGTATAACATTTCTTTACATCTGTAATTAAATTTAATTTAATTACATCTTCACCAACCATCTTTTCAGAAAGGCCATATTGTGAAGTACTGGTGCTAGGACTTCAGTATATACATTTTGGGAGGGGAACACAATTGCATTCATAAACAAGGAGATCCTTAAGAGCTTTAAACAAGTAGATTCTTAAGAGCTGAACTTTTCCCAAAATACCTATTATATAGGTTTTTATTTTTAATATCTACTATATTTCTGCTCTATACTGCTTTATATTGATAGATTCCTTTTGTAATATTAGTCCATTCTTCCTTTCTTGGTTAAACACTTAGATCATTGTGATTTGAGATATAATTTATGTTACATGACTAGAGTTTGGGATACAAATATCAAATGTCCAATAAGATCTATAAATTTTAATTATTCCTTCTTTTTAACATTTGATACATATTTTCAAGAACATAGCATATATACCAGGCATTGTTCTAGACATTGAACCTGAATAGCCATGTGCCTATGCTCAGGGAGCTTACAGTCCAGCAGGAGATGTGAATGATTAATGGGTTTTCCTTGAATTCTTTTGGAAAATTAATGTTAAAAGATTAAAATAAATTCTTTCCAGCATCAGGTATCTTTTAGTGACCTGAACATATGGTCTAGGCATTTTTCAGAATCACAAAGGCAGTGTTTCATGATGTTTAAAAACCAATCATATAATAACTACTAACTGAATATCATTTAGGTGTGTGACTTTGTGTAAATTATTTTATCTGATATTGAATTTATTTAATATTTTTGTTTTTATTGTGATTTCTTCTTTAACTCTTGAGTTATTTAGAAAGTTGTTTTAAAAATTTAACACTAGTAGAAGAGGTATCAAAATTCATCTTCACATCAATAGCCTGAATGTGCTATTTCCAACTGATCTTACAAAGTCCAAATAACTAAATATATATCTTAAAGTTATTTCTACCATGTTTTTGTGATCATGCAAGTTGCCATCTTATCAGCATATTTACTCATAGGAGTAAATAGACAACAAATTTTATTTGAATTTATATTGTCTGAAATTTTCACTTTTATGTGAAAATAAACATATCAATGATGAAATGATAACATCTTATATACTTCATGTTGCCTTATGTGTTACATGATTGTATGTTGAAATCCTATGAGTCATTTGAGACTGTAGTATAAATTTACTACTGCAAGAGAGGAATATGCAAAAGTCCAATGATTGTGAACTTGGGTAATTTTTTTGTATAAATATTGAATAGTAAGGATATTAAAATAGTATGATAATTAGGGAAATGGTTTGATTACTATGGAACTATTAAAGGAGTATATTAGCTAATTTTAGAAAAATATTAAACCATTCTTGTTGCCCAAGGGTGTAGTGAAATAAAGTTATGATAAAAGGCAGGAAAACAGAAAATAGATTGTGATGATATTCTACTCTTAATTGAAATAGTTGGCATTAAACAAAATAAATCTCAAAGATTATAGTTAATTTTAAGATATTTAATATTATTTAGGTTACAGTGACTTACCTAAATTCAAGTAAGTATTTAGTTCTCATATTACTTGAAATATCAAAATATGATGCAGCTGATTATGATCTTTTCTCTGAAATACTTTATTCACATGGATTTTAGGATATCATAATTCCCCCAATGGTAGACAACCCCATGCATACATTTTTCATTTTCTTTTTATTATAAATACAGTTGCAATCAACACATTTGTACTTGTGTTTTATAGATCTAAGGTGTTTTTTTTTTGCTTTTTTTTTTTTTTTTTTTAGAGATCATAATTGGGGACCATTTGTACTCCCACCACAATATAGGAGTGCTCCATTTGGTTCACACCATTCTGGTAGTCAGTTATTTCAATACTAGCTATTCTACTGAGTATTTAATGGTATCTTATGATTGTAATATATATCTTTTGCTGATGGCTAGTCATTGAACATATTTCCATTTGTGTATCATTTGTTCTTTCCATACCCCATTTTTAAAACTATCTGTCAAAATTCTTTTGTCCGTTTTTAATTGTGTCGTCAGTCTTACTGTTGATTTGTAAAAGTTATCTTGGATATGTGAATTGTGAATATTTGCCTTCAATCTTGCTTTTTTTTTTCTTTTGATGAGCACAGATTCAAAATATTTATACTGTAGAGTTTATAATTTTTATTTTATGTTTAGTGTTCCTTGGATTCTGTTTAAGAAATTTTTGCCTACCTCACCTATTTTTGTATACTATTCTGTTCTATTGTTTTATTTTCATCTATAATTCTATACATCTAGCCATGTTAATTAGTAACTACTTTAATCAGGCAGTGTAGTCTACCAACTCTCTTCTTCTTTCTTTTTTAAAATTTTTTTTTTAGTTGTTGATGGATCTTTATTTATTTTATTTATTTATATGTGGTGCTGAGAATCAAACCCAGTGCCTCACGAATGCTAGGCAAGTGCTCTACCACTGAGCCACAATCCCAGCTCCCTGTTCTTCTTTCTTAAGATTAATGTGGTTCTTTTAAATCCTTTGCATTTTTATAAAAATTTTAGTATGTTCTTGCCAATTTCTTTAAAGAATCTATTAGGATTTTGGCAGGAATTGTATTGAATCTATAGATCAACATGGGGACGAATGACACTTTTATAATACTGTCTTCTAATGCATTGCTGTGGTATATCTCCTTGCTTATTTAGATTTTCCAATTTCTTGCAGCAATATTCTGAACTTTTTGTAGTCTTCTATGTCTTTTGTTCAATTTATTGCTAGGCATTTTGGACATTTTTCATGCTGCTGCAAAATGTATTGATTTTAAAAAAATTTGGTCTCCAGTGTTTGTTGCTAGTTTTCACAAGTAGAATAGATATTTATATTGACCTTATATCTTAAGACTTGTTTGAGTTCATATACTAAATGTAGTAGTCTTTTAGAATCATTTTGATTTTCTAAGTTTAATTTATCATTTGCAAATAAAGACAGTTTTAATTTTTCTATACCAATTTTCAGGCTTTTATTTAAAACTTTTGTTTATCACACTGAATAAAACTTCAGTACAATGTTAATTAGAAATGCCGAGAGCAGATGTCTACCTATTTTTGTGACCTTAGTGATGGAATATATACCGTTTTACCACCAAGTGTGATGTTTGCTGTGAATTTTTTTTAGAAGTACCTTATCAGATGGAGGATAGTTACTTTCATTTCTAGTTTTCTGAGAGTGTTTTTTTTTTCCAGTATTTTTTAATCACCAGGCAGTGTTAGATTTTGGCTAAATCTTTGATTGCATTTACTGAGATGATTATAAAATTCCTCCCTTGAATTATTCCCCCTTTTTTGGGGGTGGGGTGGGGATCAAACTCAGGAGCACTCGAGCACTGAACCACATCCCCAGCCCTATTTTGTGTTTTTATGTAGAGACAGGGTCCCATCGAGTTGCTTAGCAGCTTGCCATTGCTGAGGCTGGCGATTCTCCTGTCTCAGCCTCCCAAAGTGCTGGGATTACAGGTGTGTGCCACTGAGCCCAGCTTATTCCCTCTTTTTTGATATATCATTTTAGACATAGTTTTGGACTGAATCACTTATATTTTGTTAAGTATTTCTAAGTTTATAAGGAATGTAGGACTTTTATGTTCTTCCCTGCAACATTGTCGTCAAGTTTTGGCTTCAGAGTATTACTGGTTTTGAAATGAATTGGAAAGTGTTATCTCTAAATTTTCTGAAAGTGTATGGAAATATTGGTAGTCTTTTCATTTAATGTTTAGTGGAATTCATCAGTGAAGCCATTTGGACAAGTTTCCTTTTTAGGAAGTTTTTAAGTTATAGATTTAATTTCTTTAACAGATATAATGCTATGTAGGTTGTCTCTTTTTGTTTTAGTTTTGTCAAGATATGTACAAACTTATACATTTAATCTACCTTGTCATATTTTTGGCCTAAAATTGTTATTTCATTTAATTCTTATATTTTTAATGTAAAATCTATGTTAATATATTATATTTTAGATATTGATAATTTATGCTCTTTATTCCTTAATCAGAATTACTAAGGATTTATTATTTTTTTCAAAAAAGCCAAACTTTATTTTTTGTCTTTCCTTTTTAATTTACATATAATAATTGTACATATTTATAGGGTACAATGTGATTGTTTAACCCAAATATATAATGTGTAATGATCAAATTAAGATAATTAACCTTTCCATATCTTTATTTATTTATCATTTCTTAGTGTTTGAAAATTTCAAACTCCTTTCTTCTACTTTTTAAAAAAATATATAATAGGTCATTGTCCACTACAGTCACCTTGCCGTGCCGTAGAGCACTAAAACTTATTCCACCTATCTAATTATATTTAGGTACCTGCTTTCCAATCTCCCTTTGTCCCCGTTGTCCCCACTCTTCCTAGCCTCTACTAATCAAATTCTGATCTTTTATTTTTTTTAAAAAAAGATTTTTATTTGTTCTTTTTAGTTATACATGAGAGTAGAATGTATTTTGAGATATCATATGTACATGGAGTATATCTTCCCATTCTTATGGTTGTACATGTTGTAGACTTACACTGGTTGTGTATTCATATATGAACATAGGGAAGTTATGTTCAATTCATTCTACTGTCTTTCCAGTCCCATCCTCCCCCCGCCCCAATCCCTCCAGTTTGTTCAGGTGAACTTTCACTCCCTGCAAACCATCTTGCCATGGTGAGTCAGCATCTGCATATGGGAGAGAACATTTGCTTGCTTGCTTTCTTGACATCAACCTTGTTAGCTTCAACATATGGTTGAAAACCTGCAGTATTTGTTTTTCTATGCCTAGTTTATTTTACTTAACATCCATTTTGCTACAAATTACAAGATTTCATTCTTTTTTTTGTGATTGGATAATATTCCATTCTGTATATGTGTTAGTCTGTGTTCTGTCACTCTAACAAACACCTGAGATATATCAAAACGTAAAGAAAAAAGATTTATTTTAGCTGATGGTTCTGCGAGTTTCAATCTCTGATCCAGGTGGCCCCATTGTTTTTAGGACTCTGGTAGGTGGTGGAGCAGCACATCATGGTGGGAGTGTGTAGCATAGCAAAACCATTCACCTCATGACCAGGACTCAAAAGAGAGGAAGAAGGGACTAGGGTCATGCTTTCCCCTTCAAGGGCAAACCTCCAGTTATCTCAGACCTCTCTCTTGGCCCTCTTTCTCAAGGTTCTTCCAGTTTCCTTTTGATTTTAATTTGGTCTGGTGGTGATCTGTCCATTGATAAAAGTGTGCTGCTGATGTCCCCAATTATTTTTGTATTGGAGGCTATGTATTCTTTTAGATGGAATAATGTTAGTTTTATGTAATTGGCTGGTATGGAGTACTCATATGTTTACAATTGGTATATTCTGTTATTGGATTGGTCCCTTAAACATTATGTAGTGACTTTCTTTGTCTCTTTTTTTAGACTTTGACTTAAAATCTATTTTATTTCACTTTTGGTTTCCATTTTGATGGACTATCTATTTCCCTTCTTTCACTTTCACTCTATGTATTTATTTGGCGAACTGATTTTCTTATAGGCAGAGTATCACTGGATGTTTTTCCTGTATTTTTTTTTTTTACTTTGTATTTTATGTACAGCCAGGATCTCACTGAGTTGCTTAGCATCTCATCATTGCTGAGGCTGGCTTTAAACTCATAATTCTCCTGTCTCAGCCTCCCAAAATGCTAGGATTGCAGACCTGTGCCACCGCACCCAGCTGATTAGAACTTTTAATTAGGGAATTTAGTTTGTTTACATTCAAGGTTATTATTGATAAATGAATGTTAATTCTATAATTTTGCCAGTTTTTCTGGTTCTGTTGTTTATTCTTCATTTCATTTTTCATTTGAATCTTTGTGGTTTGTTGATATTCTTCCTTTACTTTGTGTATCTATTCCACTAGTAGTTTAATACTTTTATGTTTGTTTCTTGTTGGTAGTTATCTTCCTTTTGTTCCTAGCTCTTGGGCTTTCTTAAGCATGTTTTGTAAGGCTGGTCTGTTAAAGATAAATGCTTTACTTTTTGTCTATCTTGGAAGAAAGACAAAACTTGGAGAGTTGAACTTACATTTTCTTCTAAAAGACTGAGAATCTCTGGTCTGATGCCTAGGTCTTTGATCCACTTTGAGTTGAGTTTTGTGTAGGGTGAGAGAGAGATGTTAAATTTCATTCTGCTACATATGGATTTCCAATTTTCCCAGCATTATTTGTTGAAGAGCTTATCTTTTCTCCAATGTATATTTTTGGTGCTTTTTTCTAGTATAAGATAACTATGTATATGTGGGTTTGTCGTTCTAACTTCTTTTCTGTACCATTGGTATCCGTATCTGTTTTGGTGCCAATATCATGCAATTTTTGTTACTATAGCTCTGTAGTATAATTTAAAATCTGGTATTTTGATGCCTTCTGCTTCACTTTTATAGCTAAGGATTGCTTTTGCTCTTCTAGTCCTCTTATTTTTCCAAATGAATTTCATGACTGCTTTTCTATTCCTATGAAAAATGTCATTGGAATTTTATTAGGAATTGCATTAATCTGTGTAGAGCTTTTGATAATATGGTCATTTAGACAATATTAATTCTTCCTATCAAAGTGCATGAGAGATCTTTCCATCTTATAAGGTCTTCAATTTCTTTTTTTAGTATTCTGTAATTTTAATTATAGAGGTCTTTTACTTCTCTTGTTAGATTGATTCCCAAGAATTTTCTCTCTTCTGAGGCTATTTTGAATGGGGTAGTTTTCCTAATTTCTCTTTCAGCTGATTCATCTGTGGTGTATAGGAAAGCAATTAATTTATGGATGTTAATTTTATATCCTGTTAGTTTACTGAATTTATTTATTAGTTCTAGAAGTTTTCTGGGGGAGTTTTTTGTGTCTTCTAAATATAAAATAACATTTTTGGCAAATAGGGATCTTTTGAGCTCTTTTTTCCCTATTTGTTTGTGTTTAGATTTTTTCTTCTAATTACTCTGCCTAGAGTTTCAAGGACTTTGTTGAATAGAAGTGGTGGATGAGGGCATACTCTTCTTATTCCAGGTTTTGGAGGAAATGCTTCCAGTGTTTTCTCCATTTAGAATGATGTTGGCCTTGGGCTTAGCATAGATAGCTTTTACAATGTTGAGGTATGTTCCTATCATCCTAGTTTTTCTAGTGATTTGAACATGAATGGATGCTGCATTGTGTTAATTGCTTTCTCTGCATCTATTGAGATGATTATATGATTCTTGTCTTTAAGTCCATTAATGTAATGAATTACTATTATTGATTAACAAATGTTAAACCAACCTTGCATTCCTGGGATGACCCACTTGATCATGGTGCAGTATCTTATAATATGCTTTTTTAATGCAGCTTGCCAGCATTTTATTAAGAATTTTTGTATCTATGTTCATGAGGGATATTGGTCTAATATTTTTGTCTTTGTTTTTGATATCAGGGTGATTCTATCGTCATAGAATGAGTTTGGAAGGGTTCATTCCTTTTCTATTTCATGGAAAAATTTGAGGAGTATTGGTGTGAGTTCTTGAAGTTCTGGTAGAACTTAGCTGAGAATTTGGTCCTGGGCTTTTCTTCATTGGTAGGCTTTTGATGGCATCTTACTACCAATTTTACTACCTGAAATTGACCTGTTTAAATTTTCTATGCCCTTCTGATTCAATTTGAGTAGGTCATATGTCTCTATAAATTTGTCAGTGTCTTCATATTTTTCTATTTTATTGAAGTATAAATTTCAAATTAGTTTCTCATTATTTTCTGTGGTGATATTTCCTTTTTCATCATGGATATTAGTAATTTGAATTTTCTCTCTCTTTCTATTTGTTATATTGGCTAAGGGTTTATCAGTTTTATTTACTTGTTTAAAGAATCAGCTTTTTGTTTTGTTGATTTTTTGAATTGTCTCTTTTTGTTGTTTCAATTTCATTGATTTTGGCTCTGATTTTAATTATATCCTGTTTTCTACTGCTTTGGCATTGATTTGTTCTTCTATTTTCTAGGTCTATCAGGATGGTACTGCAAAGCAGGGGCTTTGAGATGGGAGGGCACAATGTAGGCTGGGCTCTTTGTCTTTGGATGCTCTGCAAACTGGGCTGAGGATTTGTAAGGATTGCAGTTTTCTTCACAAGCAGATACTTATAGTGTTCCTGGTAGTAGTAGGGACTGTGAGGCCTCTTGCTTAGTTTTTCTCCACCTGACAAATTATTTTGTTCAGGGATGATCTCAGCTGGAAAGATGGGATGGAAGATGCTGTGGTCTTGCTCTCTTTCATCTGTGCCACATTGCCACAGTACTTTGGTGCTATGTTTCTAATACTCCAGTGGAATAGTATTTGTTTTAATTCTTTTTTATTTGTGTGTGTGTGTGTGTGTGTGTGTGTGTGTGTGTGTAAGAGGATGCCCCAGGCACCTCCAGTCATCTGTCTTGGTGATGTTACTCTCAATTTTACTCTTGTTGCTTTTTATTTATTTTCTATTATATTGATCTTAATAATTTTTAAGAAATTTTATTTATCTTTATTATTTAATTTCTTATATTAGGCTACTTTTTTCTTCTCAAGGTAAAAGCTTAAAAATTTATGAGCTTAGATAATTGCTTTTAGGTTTTCTTTTCCTCATATAAACATTTGAATGTAAAAATACTACCCCCCCCCCTTTTTTAGGACTGGAGTTTGAACCTGTGGTTAATTACCTGGAGTGATTAATTAACTGGAGTTTGAACCTGTGGTTAATTACCAGTGAGCTTCATTCCCAACTCCTTTTATTTTTATTTTAACACAGCGTTTAACTAAGTTGCTTAAGCTGGCGTTGAATTTGCCATTTGTTCTGCCTCAGACTCCCAAGTCACTGGGATTTCAGGTATGCTCCACGATGTCCAGTTTAAATTTCCTTCTTGATCTCATTTTCTGCTTTTCACAATTTTTGAAATTTTGTGATTTTACTATCATCAAATACAAAATATTTTCCAACTCACTTGTGATTTATTTATTGGTTCCTATATTATTAAAAAATATATATTTCCAAATAATTGGGGGATTTTCTAGATATATTATTGTTGGATTCTAATTAAGCTCCTCTGTCATCAAAGAATATGCTTTGTATAATTTCAATGCCTTGAAAAATTTAAAGACCTGTTTTATGGCTCATCATATGACCTACTTTGAGGAATATCTTATGCACACTTGGGAAGAATATTGCATTGTATATTCTGTTGCTTCTGGGTGTGATGCATTACAATTTGAATAGTACAAGTTAGTTGATAGCATTATTCAAAAAATTTTTTAAGTTTGTTTTGTACTGGGCATGATGTTGTGCTCCTAAACTCTCAGTTTCTTGGGAGGCTGAGTCAAGGTGATTGAAAATTCTAGAACAGCCTGGGAAACACAGAGTAGCTCACTGGTATATGAAGGGCTCTGAGTTCAATCCTCAGTACTGAAAAAAATAAAATAAAAGATAAGTTTTTAATTGTTTCATCTAGATATTCTTCTAGTCATTGAAAGAGGAGGGTTAATATCTCCAGTTATGATTGTTTGATCCATCATTTATCCCTTTAATTTTTGTTAAATTTTGTTTCATTTCTTTGATGTTCTGTTGTTAGTTCCTATACATAAAGAATTACTGTTTTTTTGAAAAAATAACTATTTTGATACTATGTCTCACATAATCTTGAGAAATAATCTTTATTTTGAAGTCTCTTCTGTCTGATTTTTGAGTTATGCTAATATTATTTAAATTAGTTTTGTGTAATATACACACATATTACATAAATATTTATCACATATGCATATGTACATATGTATTTTTTTCACCCATCTGTGTCTTTATATTTACGTGGCTTCTTGTAGCCGATGTATAGTTGGGATTTTGTTTTTTATCATCCTGAAAATCCCCGCTTTCTAAGTGGAATCTTTATCATATTAACATTTAATATACTATTTTCCTTTCTTAACTGTAGCTTTTCTTTCTGTTTTCAGTTACCAATGGTCAATCATGGTCTGAAAATATTCGTTAAAATGTTCCAGAAATTCATAACTTTGAATGGTGTAATGTTCTGAGTATAGTGATGAAATCTCATGATGCTCCTTCCCATTCCCCATTGAATAGAATCATCTTTTTCCAACATATCCACATTGTATATGTTAACTGCCAATCAGTCACTTAATGTCTACCTTGGTTATCAGATTGGCTGTCATGGTACAGCAGTGCTTATATTAAAGTAACCCTTACTTTACCTAATAATGGCCCCAAATTTCAAAAGCAGTGTTAATTGCTGTAAATTCAGGTATGATAAAGAGAAGACATAAGTTCTTTCTTTAAATGAAAAGTTGAAAGTTCCCGAAGATAAGTTAAAAAGAAGGAAAAAGAAATTTATCCTGAGGTGGGTAAGATCTTTGGTAAGAATGATTTTTTCCATCTGTGAAATATGAAGAAAAAAAACTTCATGTTAATTATACTATTGAACCTCAAATTGTAAAAGTTATGAGAAAGAATGGGTAGAGGAGAACACATTCACATACCTTTTATTATAGTATATTATTATAATAATTCTATTAATTATTGTTAATCTCTTAATATGTATCATTTATAAATTAAAATTTATCATAGGTATGTATGTATAGGAAAAAACAGTATATATAGAATTCAATATTATCTCATGTTTTAGGCATCTACTGAGAGTCTTGTAGTATATTCCTCTTGAAGAACCGAGGACTACAATTCTTATTGATATACCTGGGTATAAGTCTGTCATCTTGCTTTATTTCTATTTTTCACTTTCCATTCCTCCCTTACACTCAAGAGGTTTTGCCTAGACCAATCATTCATTTGGGACATGCTGCCCTCCTTCTCCAAGTGTCTCTGTGTCTAAATGGAAACTAGCACCTGGGCCAAAGAGAATGATCTACTTTGACTGAAGGGATGAGTGTGAGCAAAAATAATGGAAGATTTCTCCTACCACAAAGGTTTTTTTTGAGGTAAAATTTCTTAGGTGTGATTGATGTAGGGTGGTGTCATGGTTTGGACATGAGGTGTCCTCAAATGTTCCTGTGTTAATACAGGAATGTTCAGAGATAGAATGATTAGATTATGGGAGCTGGAACCTAATCAGTCCATCCTAGTTTAGATGAACTAACTGGGTGGTAACTGTAGGCAGGTGGAACATGGCTGGAGGTGGTGGATCACTGGAGGCCTATCCTAGAAGGTGCATCTGCCCTGTGTTCCTCTCTTCCCTTTCTTTCTCTCTGCTTCTTGGCTGCCATGAGATGAGTAGTGCTTTTCCACCACAACTTTCCACCATGATGATCTTCACCATGGTCCCAGAGCAATGTTGTTGGCTAAAACTAAACCTCTGAAACTCTGAGCCAAAATAAACTTTGCTTCCTCTAACTTGTCCTTTTCAGGTGTATTGGTCACAGCAACACAAAGCTGATTAACACATGTGGTTATGTAGGGAAATATTCTTATGGTTAGGTGATACATGCTAAAGTGTGTATGGATAAAGAGTTAAGATGTTTTTAACTTGCCTTCCAGTGGGTCAAACAGAAAGTGTGCATGTATAATATGTTACCAGTGATACTTAACAACTGATTAATAATAACTGATGAACCTAAGGAAGAATTATATCAATGTTTATGGTACTATTATCTCCACTTTTATTCAGATATGAAAATGCTCATGTAGTCCTCCTGAATTATTAAGGAAGAAGAAACTCAATAGGTAAGCCTTGGAAATTAATCATATGTAAATTACATCAATATCAATGCACACAGATATGTTATCTAGGTACAAATTAAAAATATACAGATTTGCAATTGTGAATTGTGCTGCTATAAACATTGAAGTGGCTGCTTTACTGTAGTGTGCTGTTTTTAATTCTTTAGGGTATAGGCCAAGGAGTGGGATAGCTGGGTCAAATGGTGGTTCCATTCCAAGTTTTTAAGCAGTCTCCATACTGCTTTCCAGATTGGTTGCACCAATTTGCAATCCCACCAGCAATGTTTAAGTGTACCTTTTTCTCCACATCCTCGCCAGCACTTATTGTTGCTGGTATTTTGGATAGCTGCTAAGTGAAGTAAGCCAATCCCAAAAAACCAAATGCCAAATGGTCTTTCTGATTAGTGGATGCTGATGAACAAGGGAGGTGGGAATGGGAAACATAAGAGAAATAGAGAAACACTGGACGCGACATGGGGGAGGCGGGGGGCAGGAAAGGGGAATGGGTATAGTAAAGATGGTTGATAAAAAATATATATAAATATATATATATATATATATATATTGTTCATTGAAAGTGCATATAAAGATGTTTAATATGAAGAATGTAATCTGCTTATAATTTTGTGCAAAGTTAGAAAAATTATGATTGTAACAATGTTTTTTCTATTTGCTTCAACAAATGTTTTCAGTGAATAGTGTGTACAGCTTCTGAAAATTTGTTTTTTTTCTGTTATGTTTGATAACATGTATTAAAATGCAACTTTTGAGAAAAATAAAAAAATATATATATATACAGATTTGCTTTTACATTTAAAAAAACTATTCTGTATGCAGTAATCCTGACCCATGTTGTTATTGTGCGCATGGGAGACCGGTCACTGCACCACTGGGCAACTAAGCCTAAGCACAAGCAGAAAATCCTTTTTGCTCCTTGAATTTCTATCAAAATATAGCCTTATCTAAGTAGAATTCTGCAACAGTGGTCAACTTTTTACAGTCCCCATTAATCCATAGCACTTTACCAGATCCTAATTTAAAGTCATGAATTTGGCTCTGGAACCATATTGTATGTGAGAGTATTTTCAGGTGTTGATATGCTTCATGATATAAATTCCATTGAGTACTTCCAGATGTGGAGCCCAGAGATTCTGTAGTTCATTGTACTCTCCTAAACTCCTGTATATCTGCAGCTTGTCTTAACATACAACATTGCAGTGGACATTATGTTCTCTTATTAATATTCATTCTGTGCCATTGTAACTGAAACAACTATCTGATTTGGCTGGGAATGGACTAAGTTGCTTCTGCTATTTATCCTAGGTCTTATCTTAAATTCCCTATACAATGTTCTACATTAGAGAAGAAGTGGAAAAAGATATTGGAACAATTCATGCACTAAAATATAGTTTGCAAATCTTGGGCAATGCCACCTGCTTTTCCACTTTTACCAAAGTTTATCAGCTCTCTTTGATGTGACACCTCTAGTGGCTAGGAATTTGAAGATAGACTGTCCTTACTTTTTAAATATGTATTTATTGTGATAAAAGTGCTCAGTGTTGCCCTTTGTGTGCAGGTGCCTCTCATATTACTTGACATTATTTTTCTACCTATAATCCGACAATACTTTCATAGGTGTGTTACTTGTTTAGTCTTCATTCTCACTTTTTTTGACATACCTCTCCACATTAACTCTTGGTGATGATAGGTGCTATGAAGAGCCACTGGCAGAAGGATGATATATGATTTCTCATTTGTTCTCACCTTTACAATGATCACTGAATTTGTTTTACTTGCTGACACTGGAGCTGCCTCTTCAAGCAATTAAGTTGTCTTAACCAAACAAATGTAGTGACTAGAATGTCCAAGCGGCTCATAGTTTTTCACATTTATTGCTTTGGGGCTTTGAAAAAAATTGCACTTTAAAGCAATATGAGATGAGTTTCACAGAACTGACAGGAATCAATGTTGTGTAGAAAATCAAGCAGGGCAAACTATTGAGAAATCAAAAGTAAATAAGTGTAAGACAGAATTATATGGTGGAATAAGTCAGGTGAAATAAAAATAAGAGCAAATAAGGCCTTTTAGAAATGATAAAAATATCAAAATAACAACTATCATCTCTAAACATGAATTCACCTTAGAACAGAAATTTTGAACAGTGAGGACAGTCAGAAATCTGCATTCCAAATAAAAGAAGGGATTTTGTTTTTATTTCTTTCAGACACTTTTTTGTCTTGGAAATGTAACTTCAGGAGGAATTTGCTCTTGATTAACATTTTCACATGTATGAATGACCTTGAAAACTGTTGAAGCATTATTGTTTTTGAACCCGAAAGTATATCAAAGTTCATAGATTATATTTTTTAGGAAGTGAATGCTGCAAAGGACCTGCCCCATAACCTAGAACACAATCTAACCACTATATGTTTTCTGATGCTGATTCTAAATGATAACTAGTTTTATAAGAGATAGTTATCTAGGTATTTTTGTCAATTTTCTAAATGATGACAAACATATTTTGTCCAGTTTTTTGAAGATCTTATTGTATCATGATCACAAGTACATATTTCAAGTTTGATGACCTAGAAGGAATTCTTGGTAAGATTAGCAAGGAGAGGAAAGGTTGTCAAAAATATAGACATTCTGAGGAGTTGCTGTAATCTTCTAAAGAAGGAGATTCTTAGCACTTTCTGGTCAACTTGTTATATAGAACCAGGAAACAGCAAATCTGCAGGTTGTAAATAGTGTGTTCTAAATTTAACAATCCAAAAATGAGCAAATAAACATTACAAATTGAATATAAAAGGAGGAGAACAGCTGGAGGAAAATCAATTGTAATAGAATACAGAGGAAATATAAAATGTTGGACTGCATTCTCCATGCTTATACTGTGTGGGCATTATATTTATATATATAATTTATAATTTATATTTAAATTATAAATTAATATATATAATTTAAATTATAAATTTAATTTAAAATTAAAAAAAAAAAGCTCACCTATGAGAAAATGCAAGAAGGTTTGAAGGAAAAATGATTGGATTACAGCCTTAACCCAATCAGTGAATTAATCCCTCCTGGGATTAAGGAGTGGTACTGGAGGCAGGTGGGGTGTGGCTGGAGGAAGTAGTTCATTGGGGATGTGGCAATGGGGTATATATTTTGTATCTGGAGTGTGGAGTCTTTCTCTGCATCCTGATCACCATGTGAACTCCTTCCCTTCACCACACTCTCCTGCTAAGATGTTGTGCCTCACCAGGAGCCCTGAGCTCAGGGCCAGGAATGAAGCCGGTCTTCTATTGACTAAGACCTCTGAAACCATGAGCCCTTAGATAAACTTTTCCTCCTCTACAATTGTTCTGGTGGGTCTTTTAGTCACAGTGGCAAAAAAGCTGATTAAAACAAGGTTGTACATTTTTCTCTAAGTACTACGTTGGCTCTATCCCACTATGTTTGATGTCTTAGTTACAAGCATTTTCTAATTTATGATTTCATCTTTAATCTATGAGTTTTTAGAAAGACACTAAACTTTTCTATGAAATTCTCTAAGGAATTTTAAAAATTATTTCTTTTTAAAATAAATTCCTAGCTTAATCACATCCTTGCCAAGAGAACATGACCTCTTTAATACTAATTCTTTGACATGTATTGGAGTGAGTTTAATGGTTTGATGTTAATTCATTTGGTGGTTTTCTGAAATATTCTAGTGTACTTGAGAGAAAATTATCTCTCTTCTGGGAAGAGTTCTACATACGTCTATGGATCCAGGTTATTAACTGTGCTGCTCATTTTTTTTTTTTTAAATCAATCTATTATATCACTTACTGGGAAATGTGTTAAATCTCCCACAATAAAGGTAGTTAGGTTTTGGTACTAAAATAAGAGTGTCAATATTTTTATATTTTTCTATTAGCAGTGCTAAATATATTTCAAACCTATATTAGTAAATAAATTATTTTTATTGCATGTATACCATGTACTCTTTGTTCCTTAAGAATGCTTGGGGCTTTACAGCTTATATTTTATGTTATAGATTTTTCCTATTTGCCTTAAAACTTTTTGCTAATATATATTTTAATGCTATTACTTTAATTTTTTGTCTGTATTTTAGGTTTATCTCTTGTAAAATGGGCTTTAACAAACTGGCTCACTTGCATTTACTCTGTGGATATATTTTAAAATTCATTTCTAAAGTTTCATTTATACTTTCAATTGTCCAACTTTATGCTTTATTATTTATTTATTTTTTGTTTCATGCATTTATTTATGAGCTTTTGTAAAATTCTATTTTGTCTTGGTTTTTGTCTCCATGGCTGCTAAAATTCAAACTGTTGTCTAGAACAACTGCAGCTTTTTGGAGCTTAAACCCTTAGTTCTACATCATTTTTATTATTACTTCTATGTCTTTTATTATTCACTCTATGTTTCTGTATACTATATATATATATATATGTATATATATATATATGTATGTATGTATGTATCTATTTACTTATTTTGTTGTTTGAAGATTTACTTTATGGTTTTTCCTTATCAACTCTATATTTACAAGTATTTTTTCAGTAACAGTTTATTTGAATTTATACTTTCTTTGTACTAAAACTTTTTTTACTCCTTAATTGTGTTAGTTGACTTTCTGTCACTATGGCAAAGTATCTGAGATAACCACCTTAAAAGAGGAAGGGTTTATTTTGATTCACAGTTTTGGATATTTCACTACATTGTCTTTAGGTATTTGGTGAGGCAGTACACAGTGAAGGAGTCCTGTTTACCTCATGGTGTTCAGGAGGCAAAGAAAGATCTGTGGTCCTAATATGTTCTTGGAGGGCATGCCAATGGCCTAACTTCTTTTCCACTGGGCTCCACCTCCTAAAGGTTCTACTATCTCCTGATAGCACTATGGACTTAGGGACCAAGCCTTTGAGTCTGCCATGAGCCTTTGGCAGACTTTCAAGATCCCAACTACAGCATAAGTATTACCTCAAATACAGATATTTCTGAAGCAGTTAAATACAGTGGTTATTGTATCAATATTTCCTTTTGCATCACAGCAATTATATTTCTATATTACATCCTATGATATTTCTGTCAGTTTGTCATTTGTCTTCGTTACCTTTCTTCCCTTCAGCATTGTCGTTTTGTTTGAGTTGCTTAACCCTGTTGTCTAACTCACTTATTTCTTCTCTATAGTGAATCTTTTAAGATTCTTTTTTTGTCTTCTTTAACTTATTTTGTTTGTATTGTCCATTTGCCTTTCTCCTAAACTGTTACATATAATCTCATTACATATTTCTTCTTTTTAAAATATAATCTGTACTTTCTATTCTGTTGTTCCTGAAAAATGATTGTAGATTGATTCTTCTTGTATATTGTCACTCTTTACCTGGGAATCTTTCTTTTGTAACAAAAACTGGAAGGCAAGTTTATATTAACCATTTGGTCACCACTGGCAAGCAAAGTGCTATAAATTACCACTACTGTAGGACTCTATCTATTCAGGTCTTTATTTGTATTTATTGATTCACTTATTTTATTATGACTCTGGGTATATGCTCTGCCAAAAAGGAAGATTATTATATTCCTTTAAGAGAATTCATTACACTTCTTTATTCTTCTCCTTAGTCATAGTGTCCTGGTCATTTTAGAAAAGTTCTTATTGGGAAATACATGTAACCTACAGAATTCTTCTTTGGTGAACATAGGTGTTTTAGTTAGCTTTTGTGTTGCTGTGGCCAAAAGACCTGATAAGAACCATTAGAGGAGGAAAAGTTTATTTGCCTCATGGTTTTAGAGGCCCCGTCCATGGTTGGGCTACTCCATAGCTCTGTGCCTAAGGTGAGGCAGAGCATCATGGCAGAAGGGTGTGCCAGAGGAAAGCAGCTCAGGATGTGGCAATCAAGAACAAAAAGAGAGAGCCAGGCATGGTGGTGCACTCCTGTAATCCCAGTACTTTGAGAGGCTGAGACAGGAGGATTGTGAGTTCAAAGCCAGCCTCAGTGACGGTGAGGCGCTAAGCAACTCAGTGAGACCCTGTCTCTACCTAAAACACAAAATAGGGCTGGGGATGTGGTTCAGTGGTGAAGTGCCCACGAGTTCAATCACTGGTACCACAAAAAAAAAAAAAAAAGGAGGAAAAAAGAGAGAGAGCTCTGAAATATAAATCCCAAAGGCATACCCCAAGGGACCTATCTCTTTCAGCCATACCCTGCCTGCCTACAATTACCCCCCAGTAATATATCAATGGATTAATTCTCTGATTGTTTCATCACATAATCTAATCATTCACCCCTGGAGAGTCTTGCATTGTCCCACACATGAGCTTTTGGGAGACACCACATATCTAGACCATAACAATAGGACTGCTAATTGCTTATTCATTATTTGGCCATTTTTTCTTACTACCAGATCTCCCAGTTCTCTTCAGAGTCGTGAGTCTTCAGAGTCCAGATGAAATACTTGATCTCTCAGCCTCTCTTTTAGCTAGTGTCTGCCACATGATTTATTAGATTAATCATATGCTATATCATTTTGTGTGCAAAACATAGTTTATTGCCTGAGCTTTGATGTAGTTAAAACTAGTATTTTGGGGCAGGAAAATATAAATGCAAGTCACTGGGTGGAGCATCTGTGAAGTTTATTTTAAAGAAGCCAAAATTCATTGGTTTTTTTTTTTATGATCAGTTTTTCCTTTGCCTTTTCCTCTCATTTCTTTTTCTGTAGTCTTTGACCAATGAATAGCATCACAGTGGCCATCTTGTAACTAAATGGCTAAAAATTGCATCATAAAGAGAACAATTTAGGATTACAGAAAAAAGTCTTACATCTTTGATAATTCTCTTAAGCAACTTTTCCATCCCTGGATTGCACACTACTGGATATATTGTTACATGATAAAAATAAGCCCTTACTTAGCTAGGCCAACCCCTCTCTCTCCCTCACCCTAACCATTGCTTTTGCTGATGAGGACCCATGAGTAAGCAAATGGCTCCACATAAATTGAGACTGATTTCTTATGAACAAGCATCATTCTTTATGTTTAGTGTTTGCCAATCCAGATTGGGGGGGTGTAGGATTTTTTCTGGTGTTGAAATAAGATAGAAATACTGTTTGAAAGACACACGCTCAGAGAATAACAAGGAAAGGCCACTTTATTTCTCTTTCCAGACCTATGAGAATGACTTTTACATATAGTGATTGGCATACAGGAAAGTGAGGCCAGGGGGCAAAAGGACAGTCAGTGCAAATAATGAATGATCTTGGGTTGGGAAGATGAAGGCTGATTCCAAAGGAAGGAAATAAAATGTTAATGCCTCTAGAGCACAGTGCTTCCCTCCCCTCAACTTGTTCCCAAGGTTTCCTGCTTCCAGAGAATTGCTTCTCCCTGCAGGGAGTTGTAGGAGTTGTTAATGAATGGCCACTGGGCTGCTCCCTTCCTTCCTGTACCCCTGGAAGGCTCCTTTTATGCCCTTTGATCACCCCACCTTTTGGAAGAAAGGGGCATAGAACAAAGGGAATCTAAAATGTATAAGAGGGGCAGGGCACCACCACACCCTCAGGCACCAGCTTCCAACTTGGACCCCCTCCTCTGCCTCTGAGGAGGAGTCTTTGTCTCTCTCTTTCTCTTCTATCCTTTAAATAAAACTTTTGGCTCTTGCCTTGGTGTTTCTCAGTTGTTTAATCTTCAACGTCAGGGAAATGGGTCTTGGCCCAGATTCTCATCACTGGTATGAAAAGGACCCTAGTTACAGCTGCCTATGTTTCAAGTCATCATGTATTAAAATCAGGAGATATTGGAAAATATTAGTCAGATTTCTTTCATTTGCTTCCAGCAACACTTTACTGCTACCTTTGGGAGGGAAGTTTCACGTAGTTGTGATAGATGTGTTTGGGGGTTAGTGGGCTGTGCTATGTGTGCAGCTAGCTCTTGTCCTGAAATTGAGGACAAATGGCATGGTAATGGTAATGGCTCTGCTTCATTAAGTTCATACACTGTGTTAGATCCTTTTCTCAGCCCTTGACATGTATTAACTCATTTAATTCTTATAAATACAGATAGATTCTATTATTAACACCCCCTTGTCTGAGAGGAGACAACTGAGGCAGCAAGAGGTTGAATGACTTGCCTAGTGTCACCTGGTTAGAATGGGACAGAGCTAGAATGGAGCTCTGGTAGATGGACTCCAGAGTCTGTGTCATCAATTGTGACTTCCTAGCTGCTTCCCCTGGCCCTTGCACACAGTTGTCTCCCTTGAATTCTAAACCATGGGAGAAAGGAAGTTGTGTTGGGGGTGACAGGACAGAAGCAAAAAAAAAAAAAAGAAAAGAAAATGAACGTGAACTTCTGGAGAGGAAAGTTCTACTGAAAGCACTACTGAAAAGTTTTCCAGAAACTAGATGGGAGATTTTCCCTTCCCAGAGGCTCTGGTTTTATCCCTTTCTAAACTGTACCTGATAAAATTTCCCCCTTCATTTCTCCTTCTCTGAGATCTTTCAGTGTCAGACTTGTGTTGTATAGACATTTTCCATTGTAGTGGCACCCCCTCCTCCACAGAAAATCTTAATTAAACTTCTCCAGAAATCTTCACCATAATTGATCTTAGGACTATCAGCAAAAGAGTCTCTACAAAAGAGTTCAATGTAGTTAAACTTCCTATTTCCTATTGCTCTATCTTACTTGGCCACTGGCCTGAAAGAGATCAGCACTCCAGGTGCTGAATGCCCCTTTACTAGTTTTTTCATAAACATTTATTGACTATCTAGTATAGTAACAATATAATAGGTTATAGAAGTGTGTTTGCAAAAGCAAAGTATAGTAGAAAAGACAGGTCCTTAACAAGGCCTTGAAATGGCCCTTCACAGAGATGTTTACATTTCAAAGATAAGAGAAGATGTCACTAATTGGGCTCCATGGTAAGAGCTGGCAGGAGGAGGAAAGAAATGGGGGAAGAAGCTTTCCCCTTCTCAGGTGCTGTCCTTGAAGGGTTAACTTGCCCAGAACAGTGAAAGAAAAAGCTGCTTTTGTGTGAACTTCTGAGCCCCTCCTCTTACACACTGGGTATAAAGTTCTGAAAATGCCTGAACTCAGGGTTCAGGGGAATTAATTGATTACAGCGAAAGCGTTACTCTCTGAACCAGCTGCAGTCAAATAAAACTGCTTCCTGCTGCCTTCAGTGTCTGACTCCTCTACACACCATCACTTGCCTTCCTTTGAAATCACTGAGGCATTTCTCTGAGGCTTGGGACCATTTGGCTTCTATGGAGCAGCTTGGTGTAGTAGAAAGTTGGTTTTCTAAAGTCAGGTTTGTATTTGCTTTCTTCTTCAGCTATTTACAGCACTGTATTGTGTTGACCTGGACAAGCCACTTAACTGTTCTGCGATTCAGTGTCCTTCAATATTCAATATTCAAAATCCAAATGGGAATATTGTTAGCAGAGTGGCTTGTTCATTAAGTCATCAACTATGTATTGATTATCTGTTTCATGCTAGTCACTGGTAAGTAATGGTTTGTCACAAGTAATAATATTAGATCTTGCACTCAATATACATAAAATCTAGGCAAGGAAGCAGATAATTATCACTCCTGTAATGAAGACTAAGATTGGTATAAATGCAGGCTCTTGCAGTGAGGATATGGAGCTTGCCACATAAAGAACACTCAACAACTGTAGGTGCTTGTTCATTTCCTTCATCCTCTCTCATTCCTAAAAGAGCCAGATGCTGCCAATCTTTCCCTACATATGTGTGGTTTTATTTCAAAAGTCTCTCTCCATCCCGGGACATCTTTATGCTTTTAATATGCAGTTTTGATCTAAGGTGATGTTCTTAGCTACCTTTCAGAACCAAATGGGGCAATTGTGTCACGTACAGTTTGTACCACAGGCACCTATTCTTCACATTAGTCTATATATGGCATTTAATGCATTGATCTTAAATTTTCTGTAAAAGAAAAACTTGAGAATTTAGGAGAAAGATATAATTAAAAAACCTTAAAGTTTTCAGAAAATAGACTTAGGTTTTTTGCCTTCATATTATTCATATATTCTACTTACCAAATTATTTATTATGGTTGTTGTTGGCTGCTTCCCAGCAATCCCATTCCAATTTTAAATGTGAGATTTGCAATTAGTTTCTCCCAGAGTTGATATTAGAATTCAACCCTTCTGGGTTTCTTACTAGATTTTGTTGCCAAAGCACACTCCCTAGTAATATAAATGAATACATATTGCTCCATGTATTTATTTTAAATCAGAATTAAAGTTGTATAAAATTCAGGAAGTTACCCATAGAGATTAGGGAGAAAATTTTATAAAAAAGGTGAACACTTTTTCCTGTCTCTTTTTAAGGAAGCATTAATTCTGCAAATCCCCCAGGCTTCAGTTGTGTGTGGGGTCAGAAGGTCTATTTTTAAAGCTGATGAAGGGGGATAGCTAAGTTCTCCTAGCTTAGAAAATAAAAGTGGATAAATATTATTGGAATAATTAATTGTGTAGGTAGACTAGGGGAAGGTGAAGGATTTTTTTCATGGTCACATTACATGTATAAATAACCTTTTCAAAATGATTTGTAAGCAAACTCCTTACTTCTAAATTGATGAGTACTATTTTAGATCAGATGTTAGTAATTATCTTTAGAGAGATTAGCCATAGACATTCTCCTGCTACATTGTTAACTCTGAATCCAGAGGGAGCTATGCTCATAGACTTATTCTTGTAAGTCAATGGCAGTTCCAAATATCCAAGCCCACAGGGTGGTGGGATTGAGGATAACTGTTTGGGGAGTCAGGGAAGGGGTCTGCTATGGGTCTTCACAACTCACTATACAAAAAAAAAATAAAATGTGGCCTTTTATGGCTTGGTAGTATTTCACAATAATTAGAATGGTTGAATCTTGAATTTGCAATGCAGATATTCTATATAGAGGATGGAATAGCAGTGGTACAGACTATTTCTATGGCTTTGTTTGTGAAATGTCTTTAAGTAAATGTCCTATTAATTTTCTGTAGGTCAGTGACTGCATATTCAAAGAATTTTACTCTGCAATAAAACCTTTATCAAGATTTAATTACAATTAAACTAGAAAGGCAGAGGTATTTGGGATCTTTACATTAAATCATAATTAATACCCATGTGGATTTATCTACAAATATTTAGGATTTTATGTAATTGAACTCAAGATAAAAATAAAATTAATGAATGCCAAAGTTCAGTATGCAACTTACAATTAATATAACAGTCTAAAGATTGTTCAGAAAATTCAGGGGAATTTAAATATATGCACCACACACACACACACATACACACACATGCACACATTATATACACACACATATACACACATGTGTATATGTGTGTATATATACACATATCTGCATTATATTTTCTTTTATAAGATATGTCAGTACAGTTGTAGGGAACAGTGTGTACTTGTATCATACAATGTTATTTTCATAGTCATATTTATTTTTACAAAATATATGAATGTTGTAAGTGTGTAGGTAGCCTAGGGAAAGGCGAAAGAAGATTCTATCCTGCTTCTTTGAACTTAGTTTTTGGAATTTCAGTGAAGATTCCATTCTGCTTTTTTGAACTTGGTTCATGGAATTTCATATTCTGTTCTCCTGAGTTTATTGTATCCCATGGAATTCAAAGATAGGATTATAATATAAAATATTAAGCTTATTTGACTTAGAATATTGTAGTGATATTCCCAATTATCAGTCCCATTTTTGTTTTTTGTCCAAAGATGTCCAAAGAAAACCTGCGTTACCTCTGAATTTCTTTGCAAAATTATCTTTAAATCTGAAGTTGGACAAGTAGAATAACTATTAGCCCACAGAACGCACAAAATAAAGCAAGTGGCTGATGGCTCTGAGGCTGAGTGCTGAGTGCTGTGAACATATGACTATGTCATATCCAAGGGGAAGGAGGGGCTGGGAATTAGAAATATCCAGAAGGAAACCATGTCCTCTTCCCTTTCCCTACAAGAGGATAAGACTGCAAATTCTCTGCTGTCTAGGCTGTTTTAAAACATTTTCTTGGATATAAAGTGATTCTTTTATTCCTAGCTAGGCTATGGACCTTATCGACTTGTTTTGGTCAGCTTTTTCATTGCTGTGACCAAAAGACAAGAACAATTTTAAAGGAGGAAAAGTTTATTTGGCATTCACAGTTTCAGAGGACTTAGTCCATAGAGGCCATAGATTCACTGCTCCGGGCCCAAGGTGGGACAAAACACCATGGTGGAAGGGTATAGTGGAGGAAAACAGTTCAGCACATGAAAATTAGGAAGCAGAGAAAGTTTCCTACCAGCGACAAAATACATATCCCAAAAACATAACCCTAGTAACCCATCTCCTCCAGGCACACTCCATCTGCAAGAGTTATCACGCAGTTAATTCCTATCAGGGAATTAACCCACTGATTAGGTTAACGCTCTCATAACCCAATCATTTCATCTCTGAATATTCTTACATTAACTCACACATAAGCTTTTGAGGGACACCTCATTTCTATACTATTACACATCTCTAATGCTGAAGTAAAAGCCATGTACATAACAGTAGATGTAGAATTGAACAAACTCAAATATGCTTAGGAAACACAAGTATTTGGGACTAATTTGTATGGAGTGCTAATCAGATCAATTCAAAGTTTGTTCTCACTATTGATATCCTTTGTACGAGGTAACTCAATGCTCCTTATATAATGATCATCCCTCCATTAAATGAAAAATACATTTTGTGTAACTTTAGTGTTGAATTAAGTAACATTTATTTTGGTGTTATTTAAATATACATGAACACTGTTAGCTGTAAATTTGTAATGCCCGAGTCTCATATTTGACTTGAAAACCAAAACAAGGTAAGTTAAAGCCTAACTATTAAACAAAAACAATCCAAGTAGTATTAATTTAATTTGTTGGGTAAAGTTTATTTTCTGAATGTAAATGGCAAACTAAAATGTAATATGGCACCATCTGCTCTGGAGAAGTTTCTTCTGATTTCTGCATATGAGTATACTCTTCTTTGAGCCCTTGATTAAGACAACATCTCCATTGAGCTTTCAGTGGTGTTTGTTCTTCACTTGCTGTGAGTACATCTTTTACACATTAATTTTCTTTTTCCTTCGGTTGTAACAATTGCAATAGCACTCTGTGATGCCAAATAAATGCAAGCATTGATACCAAAATTGTGTGACTGTACTTACTTATTAAACTGACTTTTAAATAATCTAGAATAGCACTCTCCAGTGGAACTTTCTACAACAATGGAACTTTCCTAATATACACTACTTGATAGTAGGCATCCATCACATGTGGCTGCTGAGCATTTGAAATATGATTAATGTGATTAAGGAATTGAATATTTAATTTTATTTAACTTACATTTAAATAATCATTCATGACTAATGGCTACTAGGTATCAGTGTATATCAAGAGTCTATTTAGATTTTTAAAGCTGTTATCAAAATGAAAAATACAAATTATAATCTCACAGAAAATTTTCAGATGACTAAGAATGTATAGACTCCAGGTTGAGAATCAGGTGCTGTGGATGACTGTTCAGTCCTGGATCTAAATATGTCCAGTTGTGTATCTTTTTTAATGAGCATAGGTTACCTTCTTGAAACAGTAATTCAAGAAAAAAAATTGGTATATTTAAAAGGAATCACTGGAACATTGGTAATTGGGGTTTCAAGGAAAATAATTCTAAAAAGAGAGACCTAAAAAAGTTGTGCATCTCTAAAAAGCACTAGCAGAACCAGGTAGAGACAGACAAGTGCAGTGAATATTATGAGAGCAAAAGTGTTATAGAATGTGTGGTACTTGAAAATGACTTGAGCATTTTTTGAGTCAATTTCTTTTCTATTTTCCTTACTATCAAATTGGCCCTAACAAATGTAGCCATTGGAAGGGAATTCTTAGTCAGCTGCCCAGTCAGGCCAACCAGGTCAGTCCATTTTGTAGAGATAGTAGGGATTCATGTAGACATGTAATGAAGCTTATTTTTGTCTAGGTGTGCTATAGGTAACAAATCACTTCTTCCCACATTATGAAATGCCTGGTATGTATAAAATATTGTGGATGATATAAAGTAGCATGCAAATGAAACTTCTGGGAAAATTTTCTGATCTAGTTTGGAGATAGGTTGTAACCATCTTTTATAGTCAAACATTCAGGAAATGGGTGCTTGATCCAAGTGGGAGATATGATAACTCTGGAGTTCAGAAGAGGGAGACATTTGGGTGATCAGGGAATACCAGGTAAACTTCATATACGCTTGTCTTATACATCCAGAAATACATCTTAAGTATTATCCAATCCTATAGACCAAAGTCCATTCCTTTTAAAATTGTTTTTAAGTGGCTGACAAGGATTAGGCATTAATGAACAGACAGTATATAGTAATAGGATGTGACAGATTAGAACTCAGGGCATTTTTAGTCTAAGAAGTAAAAGAATTAGGAGAAACATCAAGAATCAAGAAGATGCAATGAAATAAGAACAGAAGAAAGAAAGCTGAGAGTTTCTGTGAATGTATGCATCATAAGTGTTCTTTCAGGTGGTAGAAAATATTTTGCTGATATGTTAATATTAATGTAGGTAATCAATGTATTTGTAGGAAAAAGCAGTGATAATCATAGAGACAAACGAAAAAAGGGGAAAAAAGTGTTCTTATTGTAAATTAATGGCTGTAGATAAATGGTCTGAATACCCACACTGTGAAAAGAATATCTCCTACTTAAAAATGATCTTTACTCTTGTTCTTAGATCCAGTAACAATACTTAAAAATGATCTACTTAAAAATGATCTTTACTCTTGTTCTTAGACCCAGTAACAATAATACTGTTTAGTAATGAGTCTATATGGTATTTTCATGGTAATGATCGCAAAGAAGTTGCCAGAACTATGATCCATTCTGATCATCATTGTGTCATTGCCATGGCCCCAGGAAGGTGGGCAGGTGAGTGAATTGCTGTGGGTAGTTAGTTTGTAGCAATGCCCTGAATATTCTGTTTCCTTTGTTCATCTGACATCCTTGAATGTACCCAAATACTTGTTAACCAGTCTATGTTTTGGGGTCATAAAATCTCTTGGAAGTAGTGAAAATTCTCTGAGAGAAAGACTTAAAATACTCAACATCATCCTCCTACTAAGAAGAATGAAGTAGTAGAGAACTGAGCATTTTCTATGCTAAATGCTTTGATAATCAGAATCTTCAAAGAATATAACAGAAGAGAGTCTCAAATCTTATTAGCAATGCTAAAACATGGACTGAAACCAAGAGCTATCTGAGCAGGCACTGGGTCTATTTTTATGCTTTTAGTATCACCACACACTGTGACAATTCATGTCTTCCAAGAAGCAGCCACCAAAAATGAGATTAGACATTTGAGAGGTTTTTTTGGAGGAAATGCCTGTGGAAGAAAAGAGAGTAAATGTAGACAAGGAGAAATTTCAGACATCAATATAGATCTAGAACCTGAAAAAGGATAGATGGAATTACGTAGTAAGAACTTCTGACTGAGACAGTTTCACACAGAGATATGAGAAGCCCCTGACCCAGATTTCACTCTGCATTTGGCAGCAATGTCCTGTTTTAGCCCATACTGTGCTCAGTCATTGGCTGGGAGCTGCCTGGTGGAAGCAACTGCCATGGATCTAAAATCGTGACAGTTGAGACTCTTTTGGTCAGCTATATTTCTTGCAGTGGACCCTCTTGAAGGACATAAGAGCAGGCATTTCCATGTATGGCACAACATATGACACTTGATGAACACAAAATTTTCTTTTAAAATTGCTGTTCTGAATTATAATAAAGTTTTCTCCAGTGGGGATTTGAGAAGATTAATCTTTACCATGATTGTTTCAATTCCTTCCTATTCCAACTTCTTGTTCTGCTTCCTACCCTGTACATACTCTTCTTTTGTGGTTTGTGCCTAGATACTAGAGAGAGATCCTTGAGATAGATTTTAATATAGAGAAACATCTTTAACACAAATTTCTCTGAAGTGTAAAAGAGGTCTTTCTATAGCCAATATGATAAGGTTCGGTAGTTGAACCACTAAAGGGATATCCAGAAACAATCTTGCCTATAAGAATACACTACAGCAAAAATCCCTAGAATGAATAGGGTACAAAGCCACAGACAACTGCCAAGATTATGACCACAGGGTAGCAAATTCTACCTTGCCATGTTTGGAATACCATGTTTGGTTGGGAATGATATATTTATCATTGTTGCTCCATGGTTTGTTTATTGTCCTGAGAGATTTAGCATATGCAGCAATATGTCATTGGGTTTGGAAAACAAGAGTGGTTGAAAGAAGCTATTTGGGTTATCATGGGGAAAGCTGTTAGCAGGTGTGTATTCTGAATAAATAAACAAGTTGATAATTACACACCTGGAACCTAAAGAGCAAAAATGTGGATGGGGCCCTGCTGGAGTGGAGGCTGATTGGTAGAGTGGTTTTGGATGAGTCTGCAGATCATTCCTACTTGCTTGTTCTGAAATCACAGGCAAGTGGGATAGGCCTCATAGACCAGGGCATTGTTCTAAATTATATGGCTAGTTTAATCCATCTCTGAATGGATTTCTGTCTGAATTATATTTTCTACCAATCGAGATGTTTCTCATGACATCTATAATTTGGCATAAAGAGGATGCGGCAATGATCCAACTCATTCTCAGAGGAATGGCTTTAGGAAGACTTTAGTGGAATAAAAATGTTTGGGTAAAAGATTCTTCTTCCTTCCAAAGAATTATTTCATTAATTAAACATTATCAAGAAATTACTGTGTGCCAAAATCTATGAAAGGAGCAGAATCAGAGATAAATAAAATGTGTCCATACTTTTGAGATATAATTGTTCAAACAGCTATCAACAGGGTGGTAAGTGATCACTTCTGTTTCCTGCAGTGAATCCTGATTGATATAGAGCCCAAGGTGATCATACTATACTGTGTAAAATTTTTCCATCTCTGTGTAGTTTTCAGGAAAAATGCAGATTTTGAGATATAATTGTTCAAACAGCTATCAACTGGGTGGTAAGTGATCACTTCTATTTCCTGCAGTGAATCCTGATTGATATAGAGCCCAAGGTGATCATACTATACTGTGTAAAATTTTTTCCATCTCTGTATAAGTTTTTAGGAAAAATGCAGATTTCTTTGCTTAGAAATATTATTCATCAGACACTGAATGTTTACCGCATGAAGGGCATTATTCTAAGTATAGAAAGGTTCATTAGTTTTAGCTCCTGATTTCTTTGTTTGTTGGTGGTGTAAGGCAAGCACTCTACTGCTGAGCTATATCCCTGGCCCCATCAGATTAATTTTAACATAACAATGTCCTGATGCAAGTAATTTAAAACTGAAGAAAATGAAGTTCAGAGAGATTAATATCTTTTCTATGATAAAAAATATTTAGTAAATGTTATTTTTAGTTTTTATTTTTGCTGTGCTGGGTATCAAGCCAAGAATCTTGCATGTGCTAAGTAAGTGTTCTACCACTGAATTACATAGCCCTTAGCCCAGTAAAGGTTAAGGGTTAGCATACAATCTAAGAAATTTAGCTTCAAAACAGTAATTGAATCAGAATTTCATGCTGCAAAAGGTCACAGTTCTTGTGAGGGATTAGAATTAGAACCATCTGTATTTCTTGTAGTTATACCAACTCCTTATTATGTTGTTTCATACATTTGTGCTTTTGCACAGACTGTAACCTTCCTCAACTTCAATTCTGCAATGATTTCCCTAGGTCTTGGTCTATGCCATGGTATTTCAAGATGCTGGAAATTATGAAACTATGAAAATTCCAAATGCAGGCTTTCATTTTATGCAAGTTATAGACTATTGAGGTTTGAAAGCAAATAAAGGGAAGTTACAATATACAATGATGGACAGAAGTAAATAAAGAAGTTAAAATTATAGTCTTATAACAAGCATTAGAAAGTGTCATGGAAGTACACAATGAGGAACACAATTTGGGCCTGAAGGATTAGGACAGGCTGAAGATCTAAACAGATGGATGAATACCTAGCATTTTCAACACCTTCTCTCCCTAATTTCTAGACATCTATCAAAGTTCAGTTTCAATTTTGAGAACCCAAACTTTTCTTCAATCTTGTTACTGCCCCTTGAGCAATTTGAACAGAATGCACTTTATTATTTTACTGCTATTGCTATTCATCACCTGTCTTTTCTCCCAATTAACTGAAAGCTCCTTGAGGGACTGAAAGCTCCTTGAGGGATGAAATTATGACATGCCTCTTTTCATGTGCACTGTATCTATTACAATGCTGGCTTAGTACACACCCTCTATAAATATCTGTTAAATGATGAGAAAGAGGTTGAGGTGTAAATGGAAAGTACAAGATTATTCATCCAAAGTGGATCTTCTATACCTTGCAAATGGTTTTAGCCTTTTTAAAAAATTAAATGATCAGAGAATCAATGGAAATAGAAAAGCAATTTTGTTACTCCTTCACATTATGTATGTGTTTGTATCCTTGAGTCATACTAGATTTCAGGATTGGTGAAAACATCACATTGATGAAGCAAGGATAAGGAATTTCATTTATGTTTGGACCAATTTTCTTCATTTGTATTTGTACATTGTAAACAGAGGTTGCTATAGGCATATTGTCCATCTGACCAGCTTATGTATGATTTTGGTTACAAAGAGAAAAAATAAGAAAGCTGTGTGGATCATCTCAAAACTCCACTCATGGAGCAACAGTGCTCACACACTTGCCTTCACATATGTAGGACAGCATCCTATACACATAAGTTCAGATATCATTTCCTTATAATTTTATATTATGATTGAAAATAAAATCATAGGTAAATCTCCAGGGATAATATAATATGGCCATACACATCAACATTATCATAGATTTAAAAATCTTTCTCAAAAATGGTAGTGTAATTTGTTAATTGGGAAAATAATTTTGTGTTTTATATGTTTTGAAATAATGACTTTCCTCAATTGTCTCATTTCCATAGTTATATTTAGTTGTAAATGTTGCTTTTTAATTTTATTCATATCTGAGAAATTTAACAACAGAGCATACCATTTGCCTTCCATAAACTCAGGTTAGAGCTATGAAGCTGTTTTCTTCAGAAAAAATTGATCTTAAGATATATACAAATTTAAAATATTTAGCTACTTTCTAATATATTTACAACAGATGTTTTTTTTTTAAAAATTGGAAACATGGATGTTTTTAATTTGGTAAAAATAGCAAAATTATAAAGCATAACATCATGTCTATAATTCAAATGACCTTTATGAATCCTTTGTAGAAACACATAAGGTTAAAAGTAAAATCTGAAGATATTCCTTCTGGCTAGTGAATAAAATAGCTCATGGGAGCTTTTTAGAAGGAATTTCTGGGGAACTGTATTCTCCTAAGATATATTGTCTTTCTGTTCTTTGGATTTTAAAGAATAGAGCATATGCTTTCACTGTCAAGTATGGTCTAATCATTTATTAGACATTCTTAGTTCATTAGGTTATAGTGATCCTGAGGCTATTTTTGGTGACACATATAATGTGTATAAAGATAAATTTATCCCTGTGCTCTATGTCTGATAAGCAGGTTGAAAAGATTCAATCAGAGATGCGACATGCTGTGATAGGCATAGACAGATCATTGATTTTCACTCACAGTGCATAAAACATAGTCCAATCTCACAATCCTGTTGAAAGAGTACTTTAAATTGCTCAGTAAGTAGATAACACCCAAGGTCCCAGTTTGAGCACACATATCTAAAATAAACATCATTCTGAATTTAAGATGATTTTAAAAATTATGGACAAAAAAAGAAGAGGGAGGGAGCCAATTAGTTTTACTGCACATTTCATGTGTTAGTGCTCTAAAGAATAACAGGATGGGAAGTGTTCCTGATCTTTCTGAAATTTACAATATATTTGTGAAAAGACAGCAATAGCTATTAGTCAGTGTAGTGGGTAAAAATCAACTTAAACTCATCTGCCTTTTTCCACTTATTTGCCAGACATCAGATATATATCTTCTTGGATTAGGATAAAAAAAAGAAAAGAAAGAAAAAAAAATCTCCCTAATGAGATAGAGTCAGCATGGAAATAAAAGATTTTATAAACTGGTAAAAGAGTAGAATTTTTATTTTCCTCTTAAATGATATGGAGTACACCAAAATAAAGGGGGAGAAATAATAGTGAATCTAATTGAAGCAAAGATAAATGAAGGGGTCTCGAGGGACACACTCATTTCAGGGGACATTAAGGCCTTTGATGAAAATCTAGGGCTTAGAGAAACAACTTGGGGATGCCTGTTTAGATTGTTAATGATGCATTTTTTCTTGTGAAAATAAGAGAAGGTGCGATACTCCATGTTTAAAAAGCACTTTAAAAGCACTTAGGGAGAAGTGTGTTATGTTTGTTGGTGGGAAATGCTGATAATTTCTTTACATTGTATGCAGTATTAATTTATTCAGTAGTACAAACTTTTTAGAATTTATTTTAAAAATTTAATTATACAAAATTATAGGTACAGTGTTTGCTTAATATTTGGGAGAAAAATTCAGTGATGAAAGGGACTATTAAGTTTCTTTATGGCCAGAGGGAGAAAAACCTCTGAATTGTGAATGTCCAGTAAAATAAAACTATGATGTATCTAATAGAGACTATGTTGTCACTAAACCATACTGGCTCTGCCTCTTCAGATACAAGGCATATAAAGTAGTAAAACAAGAGATATATATTTGTGCTTGTGAGAGATTTTTTTTTCATCAACATATTCTAAGTTGTCTAATACCTGGAATGGAAAAATTTAGAACTGGTCACAAGTTAAGTCTTTTGTAGCTATTATTTTATAGTTCCTTTAAAATGTCTTTATTAATGTTTTTTTTTTTTAATTTTTTTTTAGTTGTAGATGGACACAATGTCTTTATTTTGTTGCTTTGTATGTGGTGCTGAGGATCGAACCCAGGGCCTCACTCATGCGAGGCAAGCGCTCTACCGCTGAGCCACAGCCCCAGCCTCTTTATTAATGTTTGACAAAATTCATTTATTTAAATACTGATATTTATCAGCATTTTAATTAAATCATAAAAGAATTAGTAAAGTACTATTACAGTATTTATTTACTCTGAATAGCTTTAAGTTGTAGTTTTTTAATTTTTCTTGATAGAAGCATGTTATTTTTTTAAAGCTTCTTTTTAGTTAAGTATCCTTGCAACTCTACATTTAGCTTTTTCTCTTGTCTCACGAAATGACAGGACAGTTGATTCCCATATGCCAGATGTAACTGAAGAATGACAAAATGGAGGGAGGAAAAGAAGAACTTTAGATTTCTACTGTTAGATGCTTAAACTCAACATAAAATTATAATTACAGAAGTAATCATGTCCCTTTAAAAGTATCTGTGCATTTTTAATGCCAAAAAATTTAGTAATGGATTTGTTTCTAGTTATAAAATATTAATGTTCTCTGACATTGAAAAATGAAATGAGATTAAATAACTGTTGTGTCTGGGGTAACATTACTCTAGACGTTAAAGCTGAGCAGGGAAGATGATGACTGGAAGATAAGTCACCTATAGCATCAAGAAAGCTTTCTCGTATTACAGGGACATTTCTATTCCTAAAAACTGTCTCGTAATAATACAGTGGAGCCTGAACTAATGGGATACTTTAGATTTCCTATAATTAAACAAATAAGTTGAGTGCAGGACTAAATTTCCAGCTCTTTGCAAAAATCTCTCCTTTGTAATTTGAGGAACATATAATACCTGTTATGTACTTGACAAGGTATATGAACTATACTTCTGCCCTCTCCCTTCCAAACTCCCATGAGGACAATAGGGACCCTTGCATTTTAATGACTCTAGAAGCCTGAGTTGTCCTTTTTAGGCGTTGGATTCTTCCCTCTGGCTAATTTCTTTGGGCCTCCCTGTGCCTGCCAAGGAAACAGGAGAGGATAGTGTTTCTGGGGCAGTAAATTCTCTTTCAGTGACAGTATCTTGTCAGAGGGGAGACAGCTTGAGGTTGACTGGTTTGCGCTGTCAGGGAGTGGGGGAATCTTATGGCTGGAATAGGCCCAGGATGAATCTACACCACACTGAATTCTGCCCAGAATGCACTTTAGCTGGAATCTGTATCCTTCCTCTATCCTCTAGATATTAATAGTTAATATGATTCATGAATTAAAGAGAGAATATTTCTTGAAAATTTTTACTTATTAATGCATTCATTTGATACTTTAAAAATGATCAAATATACTTTTGCTAATTTATTCTGCCTCTCTCAGATGTTATCCTGTGCTATGTGAGATATAGTAGTCTGGCCCATGGCCTCTAGTTCAGGGACTGGTTTTCTACCAATTAATACCCTGTTCACAACACACTCAGATCCACATCAGAACACAGTATTCCCTCTTAATAATTGCTTGTTGGCTGACTAACCTACAGTATAGACAGACAGTTACAATCACCTATGAATGTTAGCTACAAATGGTAAAAAGAACAAAGTCTCAAACTACTAAAGAGTTACAGTAGCCTTGACCTCTGAACTCCAAAGGTCCTCTTTAGGCTGCTCTCTGCTCAAGTTACTTAGTGTCTTTCAGCCCCTGACACCATCTGGAATTGGTCACAGGAAAAACGTTGCTTCTTCACCTGTGATGGAACTTGAAGGCTCTCTGTTCTATATATAATATTTACATAAAATTGTTCATTATGGAATCCATAAATGTCTTTGGTAATTGTTGGCTACTTTATTTGCTTGCTAGCTTTGTTTTTTCATTCTGAAAATGAATTGACATCAATGAAATTAAAGTAACAGCAAAATTAATAATAAAAGCAATAATATAAAAAAATCATGACCAGCTTAACAACAGTAATGATATACCAATAGTAAAGTATTTCTCCAAATCAAAGATTTTTCCAACTATCTCTATTTAGGTGTTTTAGGCAGCTAGACCATTTAGATTACTAATTTAAATTATTTAGTAAATACTACATACATTTTTAGTTTGAAAACATAAATTTTTAATATTCTCTAGTAAATTCAAAAAATTAACCCATCTCCTATATTTCAAAAATGAGTTTTTCTTTTACTTTATTCCCACATTACCAAAAGGAGCTGAATAAGGTAGCATTTAATTTTTCAAATGTTTTCCATCAAGGGAAAACAGGTGGGAATGGTCAATCATTAGCTGAGTAGTAAATATATCTGTATCTATGTCTATGTCCACACCTATATATCTATTATCATGTCTGTAACTGTATTGTAGTATCTAGCAAATACTAGTGTAACAAACTTCCTAGTTTTGACTGTACGCTGATATTAAAAGGGTAATTAGAAAATACAGAGGAAATGCAGGGTGCTAGAGGTAGATATATAAACAGAGCACAGGGAAATATTCTCCTGAAATATTGACTTTGAATTTGTCATGTTATGGAATAAATACCACATTTCATAATTCTGTTCAAGTATTTTTAAGTCTTCTTAATTTTCCCTCTTTGGTAGGTTTCCTCATTCTGTTTTCTTTCTGCTATGGAGGACATCACTTCTAAGCTTTTATAGATTCTTTGTCTCTTTAAGCAGTCCTCATACTTTTCCTTTTGCCACTTTGTGCAATGAAGGAGAGATAGGGCTGTTACTACATCATGGTGGTACTTCAGTTGTATCATGTAATAATAATAATTTAACAATGCTATGCTCTACTAGGGTAGGCAAACTCTTGGAAGCATACATTTGACAATGAAATTTTGTCAAGTACCAATGTGTAAGTCATGAATTTTCATCCATGAATACCCTGTAACCTCGGGTACCCCTTTTTTTGTTGTTGTTTTGTTTGTGTTTTTTTAATCAGATTTTACTCAGGGAAAAGGAAATATGCAAGGTGTTTGAAGAACAGAGTGTAATTCAGGAAAGCAGTTATGCACATGGTGAAAAGCTGCAAAAATTAAAAGAATAAGAAGTTAATGGCTTCAGAAAGCTGCTATTACTTGCAAGTGTAGAAGAACAACACGGAGAAACTGTTACAAGTTTCTAAGTAACTTTCCCAAAAGGCTTAATAAAGTCTCATTTAGAAGTGAGGAGGAGGATCTGCTTCCTCAGCTCCAACTGAGTGGTTGTCACTGTTGCAGAAGCTGCCACTATCTCAGGATCTAGGATGGTGGATCAGGGACTACAGCTTCTGAGACTGCCCTCTTGAGGCTATAGAAGTGTCTGAAAAGATTCCAGGCTGGGACTGGGACATGTAAGACTGCCACTGTGCCAGTTGTTGCATTGGCTGAGGTCATGCCAAAACTGAAATATATGGACGCTTTAGTTATCGAATGCTGTTGAAGGAATCCTGATAGAAATTGGAAGCTAGAAGTGAATCTCTTCTCCTTCATTCCAAAATCTTTCCAGTGCTACATATGGGCAAATCCTAATCAGAAGTGATCTGGCCAGGGAATCTGGGAATGTAGATTATGAATTCAGCACCAGGATAATAGAACAGGTGAAGGAGGTTGAAGATAGAGAATGATGTACAAATAACAGGTAGTTTTTTTACTGTACCCATCTTGGGGTACAGTATCCACTTACAACTTCTACCCCTGTTTCAACTTACAAATAAGAATTATTAAAGTTTCATGCTTCCATTTAATAAAATGTACCTATTCTTTGAAAACAAAGATTTTGTTATTTTTTCCTCAAAGATGAAAGTTTCAACAAGTACTATCAATATTTGACCAATGATAATTTCTCTTTTACTACAGACACATCCTTCTAAAAACATTTTGTAAACTAAAGACTCACTTATTAAGTTAATTGGTATCAATAATTTTTATTTTATGTTGCATATAAGGGAAAAAGAAGAGAAAACAGGTATTATAATCAAGTATAAGGAAGAAGTTATTTCTGTACTGCATTAATTTTCATTTCTGTAACTGGTTATAACTCTTCTACTAACAGTTATATTTATTTTGCCCTCAGCCATCATGGCAAAGGAATCAGAGGTTAAATTTCTGTTCCTGCTAGGATGAAGCGAAACTTCATTGATAAGGAGTCTGTCTGAGTCCTTTGCAGCACTGCCTTCAGAAGGATAATTTAGTTTTTGATTAACTTTTACTTTTTGACTTCAATATATTAAGGGTCCTCTAGAATTCCCTGGATTGTAGACCTAGGCTTTCTCTTTCTTTTCAATTTTCAATTTTTATTTTTAGGAGCTAATCATGACATTCTGTAGACCACTGGATTCTGAGAAAGGGGACTAAGGTGGTGGATCTATGCATTATCCTGGAGTTTATCTCTATTTGTAACATTCATATTTTGCTAGTGCATCCTTTGTATTTACCTTTTCTTATTTACCAGGTCCAATCAGCATGACTGCAATTGAGTGGACCTTCATGATGATGTATGAGATGGTAAGACCATGAAAGTTCTTACAGATTGCATAGATTGCTTTCTGGATTGTATGAGAGAAAAGTAAAATATAGCCCTGGAATAATCAAGATAAGTGAAGGGTCCTCTCAGCTTGAAATGTTCAGATAAACTTCTTTCTTTCTCTAGGCCCCTCCTTTGTAGAACATTAACTTTAGAAAACTTGGAATTTTGAATTTTCTTTTTGCTCCTTTTGGATGTAAATCTTCTGCAGTTTAGGGATGTCCTTATCAAGAAACTACCCATTTAAAATACAGTTGTGAAAGATTGGCCCTTATTTCCCACTCCCTGTGGGAAGGTAGAAGCCTAACTTTGGTAAGCTCCGGTTAGTAAATACAGGTGGTGCCCTGATCACTTTCCTATTTGCTTACATCGATGTTTAACCCATTTCCAGTCTTGTTTCTCTCATTTCACAACAGGCTTGAATAAAGCCTTGTTTTTCTTTTTAAATTCTATATATTTAGTGCAATTTTTTCCTTGACAGAAGCAACATAGAAAATGTATACTACTATCTTTGCTAGGTGAAAATGGACTCTTGTGATCTTAAGAAATTGAGAAAATGAAGAAGGGCATTTGTTTAGATTAATACATAAACATATTAGAAGCCAGGAATTATGTTGATTGATTTTTTACCCTAGGGAAAATACCATATTAAAATATCAGTAAAATTTGAAGTTGCCATCTGATTAAAATTGCAATAACTCACCATTATTCTATAAGTTTAAACTATACTCATGATGTTTCCGTCAACCACAGTCTACGTATATGATGGTGAGTCCCATAGAATTATAATGGAGCTGAAAAATTCCCATTGCCTGGTATTTTCACTGTACCTCTTCTTTGTTTAGATATGTTGATATATACAAATACCTGCTGTTATATTACAGTTGCCCCTACAGTATTCAGTACAATAAGATGCTATAGAGTTTTATACCCTAGAAACAATAGGTTATAGTATATAGCCAAGGTATCTATTAAGCTATACCATATAGGTTTGTGTATGTATACTCTATGATGTTTGCACAAATGATGAAATTGCTGAATGACTTATTTCTCAGGACACAACTTCTTGTTCAGTGACTCATGACTGTCCTTTATGGATAGGCCAAATTGACAAACAACATGGGTTAATGACAGGAATCATTCCCTGTGCATCTTCAAAGCCTTTGATGGCTGCACTAATTGCAGTAATTTCTCCAGAGATGACATTTTGTTTTTTGCTTCTTAGATGGAAGGAGCATTCTGGAGATTTTTGCTTGGCCCTTTCTACAATAATAGCTCACTGCCTTCCATTTGGCCAGTTGCCAAATCTCTGTTGAAATCACACATTTAGGAACTGGAGAAAACGATGCACAGTGGTTTTATAAAATTATAGCACTCACATGAGACTTGGGCAAAACCAATTTTTATTACCCGACCCAAATAATTCTTCATTTTTCTTATGAGTATCTCTTTTGTTTTGGGTACTAATGAACTAAAATAAACTCAGCCAGTATATGAGAATCTCTGAAAAGTTATTTCTTTTCTGGAGAGTCACTCCAAAAAATTGCTTTAGATCTCTTCTGGGCAAGCTTGGAATGACATTTACAATATAGATTCTTGAGTAGCATTGCAGGATCCTTCTTCAAGGGCATCCCACCAAAACGGATTACTGGCAGTCTCCATTATGATGCCCTCTTGAACTAGACTTAGGCTATCTAGATCAATTAATAGTTTAATAAGATTTCTACCAGTATTCTTTTTAGGGATAAGGTAACCAATGAGTTGTTAGTAAAGGTCAAAGACTGCAGGCCACAATCTCCTGATCACCACACTTACTCTATTTTCTATTATGTGAATTGTGCCTACTTTGTCTCTGGAATTTAGTATTCACACTATTCTTCTGCCAATCTAATTCCACTATTCTCATTATAGTCAGGAAGCTGGTTACAATGACAGTGTGTCCCACCATCTTTCCAGCATCCAGAAAACAGCCACTACAGAGCTTTCTAGTGGACACTCTCTCTTACCAAGGCATTTCTCATTTATTCTATGTCTTATTAAGGGGGGACCAAAGCTTCATCTGTTAGGGGACATAGTGGGATATGAATTTTTAGTTTGTGAATGATAACTTTTAGTTATCATTGATAATTTTCAGTTTGTGAATGATCAAAATGCAACATTTTGATCTTCCTAAATCTTTTATTCTGTCTTTTATATAAAGTCAGGGTGATACATTTCAACTTCCCTGAGTATAGCCCATATACTGGATCCATATTTCCTTCAGTTAATCAAATAGCTATTAGACATACACTCTAATTCCTAGAGCAGTACATCTAGGTGAGAGTCTCTGTAGTCTGCTCCAATGTTATGTTCTATCCTCCTTGATTTAACATTCTTACAATCAATTATACATATATGCCACATTTATAAAATATTTCTGTTGATGTAAATTTTGGAAGTCTTGCAAAGTTTATAAGTATAAACAATATCTTTCTGGGTTAAACTCTGCATTTATCCTTAGGTATGCTGAAGTGTGATTATAGTTATGGGACAACAATAAATGCAGGATAATGAGATGGCTCTTGAGGAATTTTTTGTGAGCAAATTGCCCTGGGTGAGACCATAAAATTGTCTTCAAGCAAAGGAAAAGATACTGGGTTTTCTCCTCTTTTCTCCAGTATCTTTTGCTTTACTTGATGACAATTTAATTGCCTCATCCAAAGCATGGGAGAGTTAGGTGGGAACAAGATGTGATTACAACTGGCAAGGAGGTTCTGAGAAATTTTGGAATCCAAAATTTTAACTTTCTCTGAATGCACTCATGTTCCTTTTTTAAGGTCCCAATCCTAAATTGACACTGAAATTTTAATTTGTCCCTTGGCAGAAGTGTGAATTCAAATCATGTCATTTTGTAGCCTGTATAATTATGCTTGGGGTTTTAGATTCAATCACATTCATTAGGTGTCTATAAGAAATAAGAGATTCATTTGGTTACTTTTATGTTGCTTGAGATTTTAAATTATTGATTTGCTATTTACTTGGTGTAATCTCTTCAAAGCAGTCAGAGAAATACTAGATGACCTCATAGTTCTTGTGGTCATCATTCCTATTACAGCAGTCAAGAGCAGCTGCCACCTGTGCTTCCAAGTCTCACTTTCCATAGTCTTCATGCTAAGCAAACTTATGACAATTTAAGTAATCATAATGTTATTGCAAGTCACGATTACTAGTGTCCTGATTTACTTTAATAAGTCTTCATTACATTCAAGCTCTGAAAATTATGGGACCCAATCCAAGAATTACGGCTTGCTCCTAAGTACATATCAGTCAGAGACTAGCAAGGGAAAGAGAAATTGTCTTTTTTTTTTCATAAGAAAAGACTTGATATAGAGAATTTAGTATACAGACATAAGAAGGCTGGAGAGCAGTGACGTGAAGATCTAATTAGTTAGCTGGGTTTGTGGCTTGGTAGAGCACTTGCCTAGCATGTGTGAGGCACTGGGTTTGGTTCTTAGCAGCACATATAAATAAATAAGTAAAATAAAGGTCCTTCAACAACTAATAAAAATATTTTTAAAAAGCCCTTTGGGCCATCTTTTGTTAGGTAGGGGATAGGGTGTGCAGGAAGCAGCTACCATCTCCGGTGAATGAAACTGAAGGGAGGTGCTGAGGTTACCAAAGTGCAGGAGTGTAGCTGAGGGGCGGTCACTGCTGTAACTGGAACCATGGACGTGGAACCATGATTTCAGCACCATGAAAAGGCCAACCATGAGACTTACTGGGATTTAAAGTAATTCTCTTTTACTTCTTTTCCAATTTCCTTCCAGTGCTTGCTGTTGGTAGAAAAAGTATAAGGTTGAAATAGTATATGGGAAATGGCATTTTTAGGCTCCAAGTTCTACTTTAAATTATAGATATGGACACAGGGCTGAGAGACAACAGGTAAATAATCATTATAGACATTTATACTTTTTAGACCTTAATTTCCTTACATAGCCATCTATGATTCATCATTTAAAACTCAATTCACTTATTTATTCCTATAGAAATAAATTGCTTTTCTCTTTTCCCCTAGCTTGGACTGTGTCCCTTCTTTTTGTTGTACTGACAACTGTTATATTACCACATTATATGCTAATATGATTTAGGGTATTTTATTTGCCTTCTTAAATACCTTCATTTTTCAAGGGAAATTTCCCTCCCTTACACATCTTGACATCCCCTGTGCTTTGTAAACAGAATCATTGTATATGTATGCTACTCAGCTGAACGGAAGTTTGCACCTCTGGAGATTTTATATAGTTTGAGTGCCTGGTGACAAAAGCTTTCTGGGGGCTGGGGTTGTGGCTTAGTGATAGAGCACTTGCCTAGCATGTGTGAGGCACTGGATTAGATTCTCAGCACCACATATAAATAAATAGGTAAAATAAAGGTCCTTCAACAACTAATAAAAATATTCTTTTAAAAAAGGGCCCTTTGGGCCACGTTCTGTTAGGTAGGAGATAGTGCAGAAGGGCCCACCCCTTTGGGATCTCAGCTTCACCCAGTGCCCTCACAGCACTCTACCTGAAGCCCCTTCCTGAGAGGGGGAAACAGGGCCATCTTGTGGTTAAAGTGAGAAAGCTAGACAACCACAAGGGGAATGCAAGACCATGAAGGGAAAGTCCCCAGTCTTGGGCATGCACAATAGCTCAAGGGACTGACCAAAGTTAACTTCTGCTAGTTAACATATCGTTAGCATTGCGATTTGCTCCCTCTTTTGCATTTTCTAGGGGGAAAAGAAAACTTTTGCATGAACCCTAGAAACTGTCAATCAAATTATCAATCAACCGAAATCCATCTAGGGGGAGAAGAGGGGAGAACCAGCATAGCCCAATAAAAGCAAGCTCCACACTGTGCGAATGGGGCCTTGAGCTACTTTGCAGCTTGGCCCACTCTGCTCTCCCAGAGGGTTCTCTCCCTTCTCCCAGAGTGTTGCTTTTGCTTTCAAATCAGCCTCTGCCTTGTTGCCAACCTCTCTCCTTTTACTCAATCCTTTCCTTGGGACATGGATTTGGTACACACTGGGAACCCCTGTCCTTATCCCAGGTCCTGATTACATGAGATATGTTGCCTTTAGCTGTTTTCCAATTGGGAAATGATAACTATATGAGAACCTGAAGAGAATTTATGGCAAAATTGCCACCGCAGTTGGAATTGCCAGTAGGATTTTCTACTAGCCTCACAAGATCCCCTTTATGTTGGAAAATGCTTTATTGGATGATATTAGCTATGTGATTCTAGAACTTAATACTGTTAAGTGAAATGTCAACATGAGTAAATGTAGAAGAAAAGTTCTGTTGAGTAGATGGAGTTTATTAAACAGAAGTATGATGGATGACAAATTAGGGAATAAGTTTACAGATACTTGCCTTTTCAGAATTTTTGAGGGTCTTGAGTCACCATCCCTACCCCTATCACATGTATACATTTTGTTCTGTCCACTGGATGATTTCATGCTGTTTTAATTCCATCAGTGATATCATTAAGCTATTCCTAAAGAGAGATAATCAAAACTGGTTTTCGATGAAGTTTTTGTTTATCTCCATACTATCTTTGTGTATTTCTTCTTTTGTTGTTAGTTTTTCCTCCATTATTATCATATACTCATTGTTAGTAGGCAGTTTCTATCTTTATTAAAAACTTTTTTAAGAGCATCTAACATTTATTCATTGATATAAATTTCTACCAATACCTTATATTACTTACATACATTTTAATGGAGGAAATACTTTAAAAATCAAATGAATTATTCTAGAATACATTTATTCTAATATGTTTATTGTTCTAACTTTTCTTATGCCAGTGCTAATATGCCAGATAAATAGCATACAAATAAGGATCACTTTTGGGGATCATCATACAAATAATGTAATTTTATGAACAACTCAGAGTAATTCATTATGTTTCAAGTTTTGTAATGTTAAAGTATAATTATTGACACATAACCTCATAATTAGGTCTGACTATGAGATTCAACATTGGGACTAAGAAATAATACCTCTAGAATAGATTCTTGGAAGATGAGTTGCTAATATTCTCAGATGAACTCTGATTATGTTTGAAACATCAAAAAGTAAAGAAGGAAGAATTCTTAAAGTAGGTATCTTAAGCGTTAAAAGAAATTTTTATCACAGTAGACCTCTAAAAAGAATGCACAGTTTTAAAAGAAGTTTGTAGTGGAATCTTGGGTATTCACATTGGGAATACTGAGTGATGAATTTTGTTATTATCTTTTGTTTAATATAGATTTAACTTATTGCATAAAGTATGGAACTTGGTCAATAAAGTTTGTACTTCCTTTGATCTGTGTGAACCCTAGATTATTAGTTAGTCCTTTTTCACATATTGTTACTTTTGCTTTTTATCTTTAGACCTGAAATCCCAGGGGACATCAATCCACTTTTCTCAGTGAACACATTTGTGCTTGTCTGTGCATGCGCGCACACACACACACCCTTTGTCTGCCATCTGATCAACTTGTAGAATTGTTTCCACTTTTTTTTCCATAGCCAAGAAATTTCTCTTTTTCATTCAGCTGAGAGCTTCTCAAGAACAAAATTTTGTGTTACACATGTTTCTTTGTCCTTCATATCACATAGAATCTAATACAAAGTTGGAGACACATCCAATACCCAACATGCATTGTATTAGTTATTGATAAGACTCCTGGTACCTATTCCATGCAATAGAAATCTTAATTTTGCCAAAATCCATTTCAGCATCACAGAAGCACTATTTGCAAGTATTGTGGATAGACTTGTCACAGAGTGTTTCCTCAGCAATGCCCTTTCCTAGCCTGAGGCAGATCAGTGGGGATTCTTGCTCATTTTAAGGCAGTAGTACTTCATTTTCATATTCCCAAATGAAGATAAAGCAGGAAACAGATGCTAATTGAAGAAGAGTTTGTGGGTATTTGCATTCAGTTTGAGTAAATGTAATTTATGTTTGGACATTTCATTTATGGTGTATTTTGGATACATATTTGTATTTCTAGTTATCACAACATACATTGAATTGTAAAGAGATGGGAAGTTTTAATGTAACAGATGGCAAATTAAGCACTAAAATAAAATAGATGGATGCTAATGTTAAGCATTGCTTTTATTAGGATTTTTAGAATTTCTACACTCAGTAAATCTTTGTTAATATTAAAACTCAATAGTAATGTGTGGTTCTATGGTATGTGCTTTTTCGTATATATTTTAATATAATTAGGTTTTAATTTTTGGAATTCTGTTAACAATTATATGTTATCATCATAAAATAATTCAAATAATATAAAAGGCAGAGAAGAAAGTAAAAATGTCCCTAGCTGCAGAGTTCAGAAAACATCACTGTTATGCAGACTATCCTTAGCAAGGTATGGAAGGAAGCTATCCTTCTACTTACATCACTCTGTACATATGCCCAAAAGTAAGTACAGAGAATTTTACATGAAATAGTATTTTATATATAATGTTCTAACTTGCTGTTTGACTCAATATGTATTGTTAATAACTTTGCATTTTCATAGATGTAGGGAACCTCATTGTCTGTAATATTTAATCAGTTTTTCATTATATAGGATTAGGATTATAGTGACAGACATGGTCACTCCATTTTTTTCTAATATGAAGATTGATGCAGAAATATTTTGGTTCAAATATAATTTTCATCTTGTCCTATCCTTATTTTATTCATTGATTTGACAGAAATTTATTAGCCCCTACCATGTTAGATACTGCTTGAACTGCTGTAATAAAACAATAATCAGACAAAAATCCCTGCCTTTAGAAGACTAATAGGTATGCAAATTTTATGATGTGATATAAAATGAGTGTGTTCTTAAAACACACTTCTGACATATAAATATTGAGATATTTACCAACTTTTAAAAAAGCACCCTAAATAATTTTAGGTTCTGAGATGTTTGTTCACATTACTTTGATATAAGTTGAATGTTTCTTCATGGGTATATTATTCATTTGTATGTCTTCTTTTTATTTTAAGGTGTTTGAATTTTTTCATTACTAACCCTTAAGAAATTTGTGCATTATAAATATTAATTTTATTTCAGTAATATTTTCTACATTTAAAAATATGATATGAATGGAATCATGTAGCAGATAGTCTTCTAATAAATGGTTTATTTTACTCAATGATATCTTGTGAAATTCATTTATGTTCTTACATTTGACTGTAGTTTATTCATTTCCATTGCAACATGTGTCATTACTGAATGGCTGTTATAAATTTCATCCTCCTATTCCACTACTGATGGGCATTTCAGTTGCATCTACTGCTAAAAGTACTAATAGTGACATTCTCATAGATGTCTTCTGGCAGGCTCTGATTCACATTTCTGTGATTGTATACCTAAGAGTAACATTGCTGTGTCATGGGACCTGCATTCCCAATACTCAGTAGACAATCCCACCAATCAGTCCTCTGAACTGGTCATTCCAGTTTGCTTTTATAACAGCTGTTGATGTGAGTTATGGTTTCTATTTCCTTCCTTCCTCCCTCCCTCCCCCGCCCCTCTCTCTCTTTCTTTCTTAAAACAGTCTTCTGGGTATACAGTGGTATTGCATTTTGGGTTCACTTAGTGTTCCCTGATAACTAATGAAATTGAGCACCATTTCATGTTTACTAGCCTTGAAAAACTTTTCTGAATACATATTCTCAAGTTCTATTACAGACCTACTGCCTCAGAATCACTCAGAATCTGCTTTTCAAAGTTTTATTATCATCCAGCAACTTACTGAGCATAAATGCAGTTTGGTTAGTATAGATGACCAACTGAATAGTATGGTAGCCAAAACAAGCTGATAGAAAAATTTGGTATTCCTGATCAGATATGGAAAATATCAGGATTTCCCTCCCTCCTTCCTTTCCATACTCCATCCTTTGCTCCCTCCTTTCCTTTTCTTTATACCCTCCTCTTCCACTTGTTTCAGAGAAATAAAAATTATGGTGAAAGCTTTTAATTATTCATTCTATTATTGACTTTAGAGACACAGGCTTAAAAGATTTTACTGGAACTTTAATTTTTTTTAAATTGAAAATTGATAATAATTGTATTTATGGTGTACAATATGAAGAGGATGGACAGGGACAGGAGAGATGTTGATCAAGGATACAAAGTTTCAGTTAGGAGGAATTCTAGTGATCTATATTGTATAGTATGTCATTGGAACTTTTGATATGCTATATGTTGGGAAACAATTCACCATAAATCTTTAATAGTTTTGCTTGTCTTAAATTCAGAAGTATTGTTTTGGCTGTCCTTGCCCTGGACTGTCTTTTCAAGAATGTTTGTGGTAAGCAGCCCTTAAAGACAGAAATACTGTCTTTCACTGGCATAAAGGGTAGTTTTCTGTACTATTGTAACAGTGATGTTTCTCTCTGGGGCAAATATCAAGCAGGCTTACCATCTATTCTAACAGATGTAGATCCCCCAAGCTTGGATTCTTCTCCTACAATGAAATCCAGTGCATGTCAGGTAGATGTCTCTTTATGTCAACCAGGGAACTTGGAAAATGCTGATACTTTGGCTACTCATGCTGTTGGTAGTAAAACCATTTTCTCTGATGGAGGAGGCTAGTATTGATTATTTAGGGCATGCTCTCTTATTGGTTTGCAAAAAAAGTAAAATTTCAGACACCTTCCACATTTTTAGCATTGAATACTTACTTGAATTTCAGCTATTCAATGATTATATTTGGCACTGGGTAAAATAGTGATTGATTTAACTAACTTTGATGATCCATTATAGATAAAGTAACAAAAATGTCTTTTAGTTTACTTTATAATAAATATGTATAATGAAACATATTACAAAACTCAGTACAAATTTTCTATAGCAGAAGAAAAAGATCTCATTGTTTTATTTTTTTTTTATTTAGGTTTACATGTTAACAGTGCAAGTTGATTCATTGTACATAGATAGAAGATAATATATCAATTCTCCAGTTGTAAGTTGTATAGAATCACAATATATATGCAGTCATACATAAAGTTAGGGTTATTATGACCATCATATTCCACCACCCTTGCTATCCCCATGCCCCCTCCCCGCTTACACCCCAGTGCACAGAGATCCACCATTGTTCCCATGTCCTTCCTCACATTTTGGATCAGCATCCACTTATCAACGAGTACATTCAGCATTTGGTTTTCTGAGATTGACTTACTTCACTTAGCATGATATTCTACAACTCCATCCATTTACCTGCAAATGCCATAATTTTATTCTCTCTTATTGCTGAGTAATATTCCATTGTGTATATATACCACAGTTTCTTTATCCAGTCATCTATCAAAGGGCATCTTGGTTGCTTCCACAGTTTAGCTATTGTGAATTGAGCTGCTATAAACATTGAGGTGGCTGCAGCACTGTAGTATGCTGTTTTTAAGTCTTCTGGGTATAGACCTAGGAGTGGGATAGCAGGCTCAAATGGTGGTTCCATTCCAAGTTTTCTAAGGAATCTCCATACTGCTTTCCAGATTGGTTGTACCAA